>JACGTP010000034.1:799505-848796 GCA_023678845.1 Mischocyttarus mexicanus | reverse complement strand
TAAAATAAAATAAAATAAAATAAAATAAAATCAAGCTAGAATCAGGCGTTAAATAACAAAGAGTAAAGTATTAACATATAATTATAGATAATAAGTGAGAGAGAATGAGAGAGTGAGAGAGAGAGAGAGATGGAAGTACGTCCTCGTTATGGTAGAAGTCATCGAGTATATTTACTTGGCTGAATGGCCCGGACGGTCCGCTTCGTTCTTTTGTCCGCAGTCTGTGCTTGCAATTGCAGCTGCAACGCTCGAGACTGCGCTATTGCACTTTCTCTCTCTCTCTCTCTGTCTCTTACACGCTCTCACCGCGTGCCAATATTAAATTCGACCAAGACCCTTCCTTCCTCTTTCCTCTTCTGTAGTCTAGCCACGAAAACGTAACGCTCTTCTAAGCGGTTTCAGGGTCGTGCATGTGCAGGGAAGGGATTAATTGCTTGTAAGAGGGTCACTCTCTGTGTGATGGGTTCAAAAAATTGAATTTTTCTTTTTATACAAATTGATTTCTAAACATCTTTAGAATATGCTATTAAAATGATTTACCAATATTCTAAGTTGTTGGAAAGTTACAACTGTTAGAAGAGCAAGTGTATATCATAATTTAAATCATACTTAAACCTTTAAACACGTCACATGGGATAATGACCCTTTTAAGGTAAGATTGTTTGAGAAATCAAATTACCAAAGACATTTTTGTCGAAAATCACCGACCCACTTGGAAGGTTCATTCTCTCTCTCTCGAGTATATCGTATCTAAAGTAAATGAAATATTAAATAGCTATCGGCAAGAGGGTTTAGGCAAACTAATTTCAACGATAGTCTATCTCTTGGGCAAGTTTCCCGTTTGATGACTGATTATGAATTAAATAAATTCTACCTTATCGCAAGGACTCGATTTAAATGAAAGAGACGATAAGGTTCGTGGTCGCAATGACCAAGTATGGGTATAGAACGAGTATTTTCAGTATAGTATTGGGTATAGTATACTCTCGTTTATGCGAGCATATCCTTTCTTCCTATCAGAAACTCGCTTTTCGCGCCGATGGAAAGACGAATGCGAAATAGTAGCAGCAGCTGGGTCAATGACGTCACTACCTGTCTTACAGCTTGGCTCAGCCGTGGGGTATGGGTCAGCTTTACTGGCCATGCTCGACGTACTTGCGACTGGCTTCCTTCTTTCTCTCTAACACACACACACACACACACATACATTTACACATGCATACACATCCGGAGACTCTACTTCGCTCTGGTCTACCTGCATCTCCGTCTATTCGAAGTTTATGGATCGTTGGTGCACGCGGTGCATTCTCACGAACCTGTTTCGTAACAAAACACCGACGATACGATATCTCGGTCGCGCGAGCTCCAAGATTCTACGAGCTTATCGAAGAGTGCTCTTCTCTTTCGTCCATCCGTCCCTCCTCAGCCCTTAGTAGTTCTTCGTCCTTTTGTCTGCTCGTTCAACAGAATACGCGATCGATACTTTCTTCTTCTTCTTCTTCTTCTTCTTCTTTCTCAAAGATTGGTATTCGCACATGTAAAGGAATATCCTAGTTCTGTGTGTAGGACAAGCTTTTTGCCCTACAATTACGTGATCTGTTTTCGCGAATGTGTGCATGAGTATAGATAGAAATAAAACTTCGATCTTAACGTAGAAAGACAGAAAGAGAGGAAGGAATAAACCTAGCTAATTAGTCGACAATAAATTTTCTTTATACTAGGGTATTTTAAGTTACACGCGAAATGAATTATTGCAGCTTTTAAATGGATCAAAATCAATGAGCAACGTTTACGACTGCACCTGCACACCTGCACCTGTGCACCCTCTGCTATGCACCCTCTGCTGTGTACCCTCTCTTTCCATTACTACTGAAATTTCAATTAATTACAAGCCTCGCGAAGACTCCTTTCGAATATATGTTAATATATTTGAAATGTTTCAATCATAATCGATATGTTTATGCAATATTCGCAATTCCACGAAAGAATAATAAACCGAAAATAAACCAAACATTTTGACCTTTGAGATAATATTTTATTACCTAAAACATTATATGAGAAAAGGACTGATTGCACGTCATCGAATTACATTTACTGATTGAAACTGAAATATTTGAACTTCGATAATCAACGATGAAATATCTCAATGAAAATGTTTATATTAACGAATACGTAATTAAGCCGATATGGTGGTTTGCTTTCGAAAATGAACGCAAGTTGTGTGTGTGTGTGTGTTATCGTAAACCTATATAGCGGTAGAAAATATAATCATAACGTACTTACGTATCCCTACTACTTGCAATTTTCGATGCAACGTATAATTTAAAGTTCCAGGTTGCTCGGAAGCATCTAATAACGATGATTACTCGGGGATAGAAAACTTGCGTGTTCCTATCGACGATACAAGGGAAAAATGATACAAATTTCAAATATATATATTCATGATCGTTAACAACACAATGCAGTTTTCGAAACGTATCCCCACAACCACATAATAAATCGAATTCTTCGTATGTACTTGAAAATTTAAACGAAACTTTGAAAAACAATATTTTATTACATTATTTATTTTAGTCAGTTACCACTCGTTAGGTATTAAATTGTTTCAAAATTATTACGCATGCTTATAAACCGAGAATAAACTTTACAGATTATGATTTATATTTATTATTACATCTAAAATAATAATAACGAATAAATCAATCAACCAGAATGATAGAAACACTCGAGGTTTCTTTTTTTCAAGATGGGTATCTTCTGAATGATACAACTCATGTTCTTACGAAGATTTATGCCTAAAAAAATTCTTAAAAATTGGACTCCCTTATGGACTCCCTTATGGACTCCCTTAATTCGTGCCATAAGTTTTTGAATAATATTGAAAATACTACTTTGACTGAGTGACTGAGTGACTGACTGACTGACAGAGAAGAGAAAGGAAAACGAACCCTGCCTGTCTGCTCTCTCTTGCTGGAGTTATTTCGATAATCGAAGTTTGGGAAGTACGTTTAACCGAGAGAAAGAGATGATAACGTAGTATATACATGTGTGTGTGTGTGTGTGTGTAAGTAAGTGCGCGTGTGTTGCTATACGAAAAAAGAAAAAGAACCGGTAAAGAGAGAACCAGTTTTCTGTTTCTTGCTTACGGAAATACGCTTGGATGTATCTGCCATCGTTACCGATCAAATGCTTCGATCATTACCAGCAATAATATGATACAAGGATTTTATCGACTTAGGCTAAACTGGCACCGTTCTCTCGATCGATACGACCTATCGTACTCTCTCTCTCTCTCTCTCTCTTTCTCTCTCTCTTCGCTTATTCCCCTCTAATCCCCAGTCTTTTTTCCATTTCCACCTCCTCTCCACCACCCCTAGTCAATTCCATCCCTTTGTTCTTAGGCTACTACAGAAAGAAAGTTCAAATGACGCGTATGTACGAAGAGCTTAGAGAAACTCGAGTCAACGTTGATAAAAAAAAAAAAGAAGAAATTTACTTTAAGAGAGTTTGTTCTTCTCTTTTGTGCAGGAACGCCACGTATTCCGCGAAACGAGAGAAGAGGAAGGTCGGGCACAAAAGCGAGAAAAAGGAGAGAAAAAAAAAAGGGAATGAACGAACACAGAAGAAGACGCGCGCCTTCTGTGTGTATGTGTATGTATGTGTATATAGTACATAGGATATAAATATATATATGTAATGTGTATATAAGAGATGTATTTTATTGGTGAAGGGTATATTTGAATGTGGAGTAATTTTCTTACCAATAAAGAAGGAGAGATAACTTCGCTGGTCCTTAATAATTGATCGTTGTTGAAGGAAGAGCAATGGTCCATCCACGCTCGATCGATTAGCACAGACTTATGACAAGTACACGTAATGGCGCCATAAACAAAGAGAATGGGCACTCCTCTTTTGGAAAACGTAAGCACGACGTTGACGAAGGCTGATGGCGACGATGGCGACGACGCAACAATGACGATGAAACTCGTCGACGTGACGTGTGTGACGCGACGATACGACGCTTGAAAATATGACGAAACGAAAAAAAATTAGACGCAAACCCGTCCACGGACGCCGTTCGACTGAGGCGCCGGCGTGTTTACTCCCCACTTTTCGGCACTCACCCAACTCTTCGACTCTCCCTACTCTTGGAGTCTCCCCACTATGGGGAACTCTCCTTCCTGGTTACAACCCCCCTTCGATCGGAAGCGCCGCGCCGCAGCACTGCATGCAACCACCTTCGGCCGGGTCTCAGCTGTCCTACTGTCCGTCCCTACCGTTCGTCCCTATCGTTCTATACCTTCTTACCTTTTTTTCTTCCTATTTTTGTCAGACCGAAGAAGAAGAAGAGAGTTCTAAGAAGGAAGAGTGTACATTTTCTTTCTACGTTTTCTTATCGTCAGACACAGGCCAGACTAGATGAGAGCGCATTTCGATAATTTTTCTTTATCGGTTTATGAAAACATTATACATCGACCTAACGGTTTCAACTATCTATTCTATCATCGCAACTTCTCTTTACATACGATATACTATATATACCATATACTATATAAACTATATACTATATATACCATATACTACATATATGTATAGTATATATATTATATATACTATATATACTTATATATGTACCGGCAATCTATAAAAAGCCATTAATTTCCCATTAATTGATCATTTCCTTTAGAAATTTAATCAAATCTCTATTTTCATCATTTCCCTACAGCATATATATTAATATATTTTTCTTATTATCTTTATTTAAGGTGCATCTTCTTCCCGTTCGAACGTTGTCCAATAAATCACGCTTAAATTCGAGCCGCACGTCGAAACGATAATATTTCACGGAGGGTAACGTATATATATATATATATATATATATATATACCTACGTACCGTTACTTTTATGCACGCGTCTATACCGCGTGCAGGAACCCCAAGACCGCATAATTCTTCCAGGGTAAAGAAAGTTTTCTCTTTCGTCGATGCAACCTACTACTAACCTTCCCAGTGATGCTGGTGGTGGGGTAGTACGAATCCGAATAAAATATACGTAGAGAGTCCTTGCTTCGTTCAACGAATTCGAAATGCTCGAGCATTCAAGGCCAATAGAAAGCATTTCTCGTCGGTCCATTAATGGGCACCTTCGAGAAATCGAACATCTCGTTTAAACGAAGACGTTGTTTCACCTTCTTATTTCCCGATTCATATCAACTAGTTGATTATTTAACGAGCAAATTTATTGTCTATCTACTACTATCTCTTCTTAGACACCTCTTTTTTTACCTGCACCCATAATCGGAGCTCTCATCTCATCCCATAGATCTCTTGCCTTCTTCTCTCGTTATTACGATGAGTCACAAACTGGTTCTGACCTTACGCCTTAACAAATTTTTCACCGACGATCTGCATAATTTCTCAATTATGACGATATTAGACAAGGATGAGATCAATCAGTAAATCCTCCTCTTATCAATGGATACTCTAAAAATAGATTCTAACGATATTCGCGTTCCACTTCGATGAAGAGATCACTCATTTGCATCCTTGCTTTTCCTTGTCCGGTGAGTAACAGAGTAATCAGAGTAAACGTTTCTTCCTTATAGACGAATTTTCTACTTAGAAAAACAACGTGGAAAATGCTGGAACATTGCAACGATCGTTTCTGCATTTTGAGTGACGCAAGATCCGTGATTAACGAGGTTAAAGCTCTACTTCGTTAACGGTGCTACTAGTTTGACCTTTGATGAGACCAAAAAAAAAGATTCAATAAAAGTGCATTGACTCGGGACGTGTCGTCGAATTAGAAAAAATCAGGAAGGGGGGGGGGGTTGTCCTACGAGCCCTTTGCTAATCTTTTAATACCACTCGTATATCATAATTAATGGAGACAGCTATGCGGGAAATTCTATAGGTGAAGGGCACAATGTGCAACATTTTTGCACTTTGAAGAATCAACTTACTTTAATGCACAAGTTCTCTTAACTTTTTTTCCATCATCGTGGAAAACCGAAACCGCATAGTTTAATGCTGGTTTGGCCCTTCCTAGAAAGATGGTTGGACGAATAAAAAAAAATATTGTACATTGGAAGGACAATCGAGTCAGGGGATACATCATTCCAGAAGAATTCGGATATCCCGGAAATTCTTATCGGTCTGGAGTATCTTTGGGGGACCCCTATACTCGCGTATCCGAGTAGTTACACCGGAAGCAAGGAGAAAAGTTGGGAATACAAGTATTATATATATTACCGGTAATGTATGAAAAACCGACATTACATAGAATACCTAAAGATTGAATAACAAAAATTCGTTATTAAAAAAGTTATAATCATCAAAAGAGGTCTTCAACGATGATTCTATCCTCTTTCAACGTGTGTATCCACGAAAATTGTATTACCCAATTCACGTAGGCTCTCTAATAATATTACTTCTCTGAAGATAGACTCCGATCAATATTTCAGCATCGAAACTAAATTAGATGGCAAAATATCGAGAATATTCAACGCCGTCGCATAGATATTTTCGAATTAATTCGCGAGTTACAAAGCTATTATTTTCTGCTCTATCGATTTTTCTTCTTCAATAAGCATTTGTAACGCCGAAAACTCTTGATTGCTTTAAAGAGCGATGACTCGATACACAGAAATGAAATTTTGGTTTTATTTAGAATAAAATGCATAGAATCCTGTTAACACTTTACTGAACATGTATTCTATTCTTCAATGAAACTTACATAATCCTACGTGTCTTTCAATTGTCATAACTATGATTAATATTTTGATATTTTCTTACAATGAATTTCTTCTAAAATAAATTATATCTTCAATGTGTGTTATAATCTTAAAATAAAATTTAAAAAATAAGATATTCCAGAATTTAGAGCAAAGTATTCTACCCTAATAGGAATAAACAAAACCTCGTAGGGTGTTCTATCTTACAATTAGTTCGTTGTACATTTTCCATTCATC
Organism: Mischocyttarus mexicanus; assembly: GCA_023678845.1. Lineage (NCBI taxonomy): Eukaryota > Metazoa > Arthropoda > Insecta > Hymenoptera > Vespidae > Mischocyttarus > Mischocyttarus mexicanus. The sequence continues at coordinate 841,825 of JACGTP010000034.1, read as the reverse complement.
CTTTGTAGAAAATTACAAGCTTATCACCGGAGTTGCAAGGTAACCGTTTCTACTGCACTCGAAACTTTGTCTTTTTCCTTTCTTACATTAATTCCTCTCTCGAAATCTTCCAACATGGAACTTGACAGATAGATTTCTCGATTAAAACTAAATCTCTCGTAATAAAGATAAACTCGTATCATCTATGGGAAAGAAGTTTCTCGACTAATAAAGACGATTAATTAGATTCTACAGTTTGTATAAATAATAGAAAAAAAAGTTAAATGAAGAAAGTCTAGTTTTACATAATCGGTCGCGTAAAATGAAAAAAACGCACGATTCTATATCCGATTGTTGTATGTAACTTATGTAACCGTGGCAGACCGAAACCATACAATTGTAATTGCATAACGGTTAACCATTAAGGTAGAAGCATTTTGCGTCGTATTATCGATTATTATTGGTTCGTCATCATCCGAACTGAGCCGAACTGAAACGAACAACAATCCTATTGAATTCTAGAGCAAATGATATTATTTTGATCAATATTTTTATACCCGTGTGAATTATATAAGAAAATATTCGTCGAGTATTTCATAAACGTTCAATTAGTCAACTAAATCATTGACTCAAATCCAGAACACCTGTCTTCGGCTACATTCAATGACATATGCAGTTAAATAATTGACGTATTGTTTAAAATGAAATGTATTCTTATTCTCTCCTTTGGTTTTTTTCGCCATCGAATAGAACCTGCGAATAAAATCAGTGACGTGTACTATGCTCAATCTTCTACGAGAGCTTTAGTTTCAAGACGGAAAAGCGGCGCTTGTTAACGAAAAGAACCATCGGAGTAATAAAATATGTACGCGGCTCGAAACTCGAGATACTTGGCCGATCTCGCTTGCGTTATTCTATCCGCTATCGCAAAGGCTTAATTACTACGAAATATATAATTACTCTGGAAAGCGTAAGGCAAGCCAATTATCCATTTTCTACCAGGATATTTTCATTCTCGACCCCTCCTCCCCATTCCCCAAACGTGAATCCGTTTCCTATGGGTGCTTGTCCCGTCCTTCCGCGCTTCTCTCTTCGAAAGTCCACTCTTCTTTGTCGACAAGTAATAATATGAAAAAGTAGTGTTATTAAATGATATTTATCCCATTAAACAGGTACGAATTTCAGACTTGGGATATCGTTTAGACAAAGTGAGTTTTGTATTCGAGACAAGTCTGTGGCTGACTTGTCCACTCCAACTTTCATTCTCGAATCTCGTGCGTTAGGGCGAAAGGCGATATTCAAGAATGACTGCTTTCGTTACGGTGTAAAGTATACGCTGGAACGAAGAGAAATACGAAGACCCGTAATGTGCTTTAAGCGACACGAAGACCACGCGATGTGTACGGTAACGCTAGAACCGCTAGTTGTAAATAATTCCTCTTGCTTTCGCACACAGTAGCTCGGATAAGCTTAATTAACCGACTCATGTTAATTGCTTTGCTTGCATATTATTGACTATTAATTATTAGCACCTTCTATGTGTTAATCAATTATCGAAAACGAATAAATTTTATTCCTTCTTTCTAAGTTCCTCTCGTTTATTCTTTAAGATCATTCTTAATTTCCTCTCGGAGAAGCTAACTAAGATATTTCACTGTTTCCTGTAGATTTCCTGAAACATAATCTCATTCTTGGAGATAAACTGTACGTTTTCGATTATTTTAACCTTCTTTTTCATCATGACCCCTATTTCCTATTTTTAGGAAGAATTATTCAGGACGGTGAATGCGAATCGGGTTGAATGATACCTCGACGACTTCTTCATGCCGGTATGGTACGACATATATTATAAGTAGGACTTAAGAAGAGGAAATAATTTCAACGCTTGGCGTTACACGCTTCCTCGGAAGCGTTTCGTATTAACGCACTGGCACTCTGAGAGCACCGTACACTGCATACACCATCTACGAGATTTTCCTTCCTGACGATCTCTCCGTCAGGCACCTCATTAACTTTAACGATCCTAAAGTAATCATCAAACTTTAGATTTTGCGTCGCGACGCAATCGTCGTATGCAAAGGAAAAAAGAACAGAAATATAATGGCAAAGGAAAAGGGATAGAGAAAAAGAGAAAGACTGTTTTAATCCCTTCATTTATACCATGCATTCACTCGGTGCAACATTTTACCTTTCAGATATCCATTTTTTCGTTCGTGCAAACCACGCTTTTTTTGATAAACATATTTCGAGCATCGTACAAAATATGAGGAAAGAGAAAAAGAGAGAGAGAAAGAGAGAGAGAACGACACGAATAAAATAATGCAACCAAAGGCAAACCTGGTGCAATTATTCCGCTTTTCCATTGAAACTTGCAATCCAACTGCGACTGCGGTTGCAACTACGACTACGATATGCTTCATTGACAAACAAATATTATACGTTTTGTATCATCCCAGTCCCGTGCTAAAAATTTAGCAAAGGAACGCTTTAACAAGTAATGTCGATGAGAGAAAAAAGAAAATATGGATTCTCCTCTTTCAAAATGAATAAGCCTTCGACGAACCAAGATGAAATGCATCCTTACAAAGACTTTTTTTCTAAGTTACACTAAAACATAATGAAACTTTGAAACATGATGATAAAGTTTGAAATTTCTTCATACAATATATAAAGAAAGAATGTCGTGACAACGAGAAAGAAGAATGGAAGACATAAGAACGCATACGTTCAAATAGAATTCCGCAAGAAGAATTTAAAAAAGGATATGCAAATTGACGAATGTATTAAAATACCCAAAACTACGAGCCCAGAATCCACGTCGTTTCTGTCCTACTCCATTTACTTTACTTTTCTGATTTAAATATCGATCTTTTAGCAAAGCTACAGCAGTCGAGGGAAGAAAGAAAAAAGAAAAAGAAAAGATCAAAGAGTTGTGAGTAATAGTAATTTCTAATCTTTTCTAAAACTTTTGAAATCGAGTTCATTCGTTGAAGTTTTCTTCGAACGAGGAGACCATCGTCTTGGAAATTCGGTATACGACCGAACGAAAACGTTATGCTAAACTCACAACGTGGTATATATATTTGAGAAGGAACCAAAGTGTGAACAGAATGGAAAGAAGGTCGTTACGCTGATGCAAGCTAAACCAACGTGAACCGAAACCAAAACCTTTTCCATAGATTTCTTTCGATACGTTCTCGTTCGAAACTAAAATGTGATTACGAGAACCACCTCTAACGCATCTTTATCTCTTCTTTTCTAAATCCTCCTTTTGTTCTTGGCACCTCGAGGTTAAAAACGATGATACTCTGGAGAATCAAGACCACGAATAAGGAACGAATTATTCGTGTAACTTTAGAAAATAACCATCTGCAAAATCGTGCATCAGCTTAGGAACCGATCCTACCAAGACGACCGTAACAGGTGTTGCTTGTGTGGGATACGTGACAACACGTATTTTGCCTAAAGTTGCATCAAAATTATCGTTGTTGCGATACTTCAAAGTTTGACAAATAAAGGGCTCACTAGCTTGCAGGAAAGATCCTTACGAAGCGAAGAAAGTGATCTGACCTTTTCTTTTGGTCTCCCAGAAGACATCATAGTTTCGTACGTGATATGCCTCTCCTAAAAGCATCTTAACCCTTTCGTTACATCCTGATTTTTGAACCGCTGTACCGAAAGTATCCACTTACGGAAGATCTGGAATTACTCGTAGAAAGTAAAAGGTGAAAATATTGTCACATAATGCAATCACTGTGTATAAAATATTAATGAATTATTTTTCTATATTTAACGAAGGAAGCAAAAACTAAATACCATTGGACAAGTTAGCTACCGTAATACGATTTGCGATCGTATAAATTGTAATAAGTTGGCGAGTAGTGTGTAGGCGAATCAACCTAAATGTCGGTGGACGTTAAGGTCGAAAGTCTACCTCCTACGTATACGAAACATGCCTACGTAACATTTCATTACTAGTCTCTATGTGTGCATACATTAACTGTGTAAACGTCTGTCTACGTGCATCGATTCCCCTCCACCCATTCTGTAATAACGGAATAATTTTACACCTTGCCTTTTAGCAACTACGCTTTTCTATTTTTTTTCTGAATTCCATGAACAAAATCTAATGCACTTTTTGTTCGATTATATTAGAAAAATCTTCAAATAGTTCTTCTTGTTCTTCAAATCTAAACGACCACAGGAAAAATGATAAGAAGGTTGAAGCAATATCCTATCAAAATACCCAGTTAACGTAATTTTTGAAAAATTACGTAAATCGTACGTCATATTAACGTTTTGTGTTCACTAGGTACTAATTCAACTGGACTACTTATTCTAATACATCTAAGACATTCGATCAAAGGGATCAAATATATTTCCGTTTGCGTATTATGAGAACGAGAACGTTCGGGTAATTTTGTCAATGTCGTGGATCGATAAGGGACGCAGTGGTCGAGTGGTTCTCATCGAGCGTACTTCCGTAAAACAGCTGATGCCTGAAAACGGGCGCCGCGACGTCTAGACGCCAAGGGAAAAAAGCACTAGCCGCGCATCGGCAAAGCACCACCACCCTCTTCTGCACTCCCTGACGCAACACTGAACCCCTACCCCCCCCCCTGCTGCTGCTGCTGCCTGCTGAACAGTTTTACCAAAAACAACCAGAGGAAATAATCGTCAGCTCGAATTTTCACAGATATTTCTCTCCTAGGCTAGACATACAAAATAAAAAGCCCATTGTTCTTGTCCAGCAAATAGAAATTTGCGACTTTAGACAAATATAATAATTGTCAACGAATGCTTTTGAGAAATTAAGCAATTGTTCTTGTGGAATTAGCGAAAGAGACCATGCTTTCGTCTGTGAAAAAAATCACCACCGACTATTTACTTTTCTTTTCTCTCGCAATCAGTCGAGCTCATCCAATTTATTCTCCTTTTCTCTCTTCTTTCATTTTGCAACATCCGAAGCCATTGCAAAAATCACGTAAAACGTTTCAGTCCAGATAATACCTCCTCGGTCTTTGTGTAAAATATTACAGCCAAGAGTTAAAAAATAAAACAACTTCGTATATTCCAACTTGAAATTGATTTCGAAACATTTATAGTAAAGTGTTTTAAACCAAACCAAACCACATTCTACAATCTCATATTGAATTTTAATTAAAACATAACGTTTATGAAACAAATATCCAACTCGTTAAACTTGTGCGAAAGATGTTTTCTGGGTCACCTATTTTCATTTGAAAATTCCAAGTCTCGATGGATCCTCGAGTAATATTGTTTTATCGTGAAAATAAATACAAATTTCAAGTAGTAGTCGTTATACTTTATTTGATATGCCTCTTGTAATTTATCATAACGTTAACTGATTTTTATTTACGTGCTTCGACAAGAAAATGAGGCAATTTTTAACGTGGCCAAGCCGGTTGTCTCATAAACTTAACACACACCCTCTTATTCTCTCAAAAATGGTCGAAAAAATCAACCTGTCACCGAGATACCAATGATGAAAGATAAAAATAATTAAACTTTTCTCTATGCAGAATTATGTGATATTAATTACCATACATTTAAACATTTCAAATAGAGTATCTCAAAAAGAATTTTAAGGAAAACTACTTCATCGATAAAGGTATGCTAAACAAAACGATACTACTAGAAAGAATCTTCTTTAAAAAATATCATTCAATAATATAAAAATTCACAATCAAGCAATTGTTTATGCGTAGATAAAGTAACATTTTATAAAGCCCATAAATGGGAGCATATTCGTGTCGTTTAATATCCTCGGTTCTTATTCCTGTCTATCGTGATATATCATTTTCTTGAACACACTCTCCACCCTCCACCCCACACCCTTAGGAATGGAATTATTTATAGACACGTCCCTAGAATCGTTTTTCTAGAGTAGAAATTACACGAATAAAAAATGAATATAAGCAATGGAAAGAAACAATGATAGAAAAGAAAGTGTAGCTTCTTACTGGTACGATGTTGAACGAAGACTGGTGTATATATTGATCGACAGTTTCCAAAAACTCTTCCAAGGATCAATCCTTTCATTCAAACGTATACTTCATTATAAATCCATTAAATTTTCTTAATAAAAATATTCTTCTAAATCCTGCTTTAAATAAATTAAACTTTTTTCTTTCTCTATTATTTCTTATTCAATTATTTCGCTGGATAAATTTATTTTTTCTTCACAATATCAACAAATACCGAATAAAATGATATATATCAGCACTTTTCACTTACAAAGCCTCATTTAAACCTTCAAAAGACCAATTTTTTTTACTTGACTCTACAAAGTTGTATAGGTCTATTAAAACTGTACATTGTTTTATGGAGCATCTGTTAATTCAGAGACGATTTTTTCTTTTGCAAACATTTCAAGGATCAAATAAAGGTTGTTAATTCAAAAATGAATAATTAACAAATGATCAATTAATGTATTTCTTTTCTTAATTCGCGCTTGAACAGCGCTGATATAAATCAACAATAAAAAAAAATGAAAGAATTTGATATTCAACTTTTCGCACAATCGATAAATAAAGTTTAGATTATTATTTTAAATAGTCTTCATTAATTCCAAGATTAATTTATTACGTCCATGATCAACGTTGACAACTCTTACTTCTACACGTTGACCTACGTAAAACGTTTGGCCTTTACACATTTTCGTAGGCATAAGACCATTTCTTTCTAATCCAACATCTACGAATACCCCAAAATGTGTAACGTTTCTGACCGCTCCGCTCAAAACAGTACCATTAGTCAAATCTTCAATGTTTCGTAAAGAAGCACGAAACAAAGGACATTCAAATTTCATTCTAATATCTTCATCTTTCTTCATTGTTAAACCTTTTATTATAACTTCTAAAGTGTCTTCGTCTGTTTGAAATTTAGTGAGTAAATTCGAGCCATCATTTTTAACAAATGATTCAATAGTTTTTATAAAAGATAAACTGCCTATTTCTTCTATGTTACATTTGGCTGATTGTAAGAATTTATTCGCTACAGGATACGATTCTGGATGTATCCAAGTTTGATCCAAAAAATTGAGAGATTCATTAGGATCTTTGGATTTCTTTATTTTACTTCCAGCAACAACTACTGTTTCTGGTAAAATCCTTATAAATCCAGAACACTGTTCAAAAGTTTTACTGCCAATGCCTTTAACTTTCAAAATTTGTTGCCTGTTTAAAAATGGTCCCTGTTTATTCCTCCATTCTATGATGTTAGTCGCTTTAGATTGATTTAAACCGGCAACTTTTGTTAGGAGAGAATGAGAAGCAGTGTTAACGTCGACACCAACAAAACTTACTACTTCTGTAACAACCTAAAAAAACATCAATTACATTAATTATCTTTATTTTAAAAGATACATTAATGTTCTGATAGATTAATCAATCTTATACTAACTTCATTCAATGACTGCATTAACTGCTTTTGAGGTAAATCATGTTGATACATTCCTACTCCTAGATGTTTTGGTTCTACCTTAACCAGTTCAGCAAGTGGATCTTGTATACGTCTTGCAATTGAGATCGCAGAGATAATATTAGGATCGAGGTTACCAAACTCAAGTTTGGCTTCTGAACTACAACTGTATATAGAAGCTCCTGATTCGTCGACTATCGTATAAGAAATATCTAATGGTGCAAAGGCTTTAGATTTAATTAAATTAGAAAGAAACTTTTCTGTCTCTCTGCATGCTGTACCATTGCCAAGTGCTACAACAGTACCATTATATTTCTTAACCAAATTGATCAAAATTGTACTTGACTTATCTAAATCTTTAGTGTTTTTATGAGGATATATAATAGCAGTTTCTAAAACATTCCCTTGCTCCGATATCGCAGCTAATTTACATCCATGAAAAAAACCTGGATCTATACCTATTACAATTTTTCCTCGTACAGGAGGCGTCAAAAGCAACTGTTTGACATTAGTAGCAAATACTTCTATAGATGCATTTTCAGCTCTTTCTTTTAATTCACTTCTTACTCTTCTAACTATTAATGGTTTAATAAACTTCTTAAACGCGTAATCGATACTATCTTTCAATAACATCTTATGTAAACTTGATACCACAACTTTGGGTTGGAATAATTTCCAACAATAATTTATAAATGAAGTTATCAGAGAATCTGGTATAACAATTTTAACTGTAAGAATTTTTTGTGACTCTGCCCTGTTTATAGCTAAAATTTGATACGGTTTAATAATACTTGTGTTACTTTTAAAATTGAAATATATTTCGTACTTTTCTCTATCTACATTTTTCTGTTCTTTTTTATCCTTAGATTTGTCAGTTGCCTTTAACTGTGAAGTATGAATCTCCATAACAAAATTTTTCTGAAGTGTTTTTACTTTATCAAATGTATCTTTATGTTTACTAATAATATCTGCTATAATATGTACAATTCCTTCTTTTATTTGTTGCTCCGTTTGTAATTCTTTTTTTTCTGGATTAATTAAAGTGAACAAAGGAGGAATTTCACTTCCTTCTATAACTGCATTACTTATAGGACCTAAGCCAACTAATTTGGCTCTCTCTGCCAAGGATTGTTTAGATGTAACTTTAAACATTGAATAAATATGCTCCAAATCATCCATAGATTTGGTAGATACTAATGCTGAGTGAATCTGTGGTGTCCACTTTCCTAATTTGTCTATAGCTTTAATAATAGTATTAGCTCGATGTTTAATTAAATTTGCTCTATCAAAACATTCTTTGACCAATCTTAATTGATCTGCTTCTAAACCACCTGTCATGTTTCTTCTATACCTTGCAATAAAAGGTATGGTATTTTCCTCTTGAAAAAGTTTAACAATATTTTCTGCTTGTCGTTTATCAATACCTTGTACTTCAGAAATGTAATCTACATCTGTCCAATCCACACATTTGGTAGAAATTTTACTTATATCTATGTTTTTCCTTTCAGATTCTACCAATGAATCTTTCTCTAATTTTCTCTTTTTCACATTAGTATTTGTTATTAATGATCCTTCTACATCTTTAATTGTTCTTTTAACATTCTTTGCAACTATACTTTTGTTTACTTTCTTATCACTTTTATCAACGTTTTCTTCTTTCTTTCTTTTCACTTTTACTTGTGAATTTCTTACTCTCTTACCTTTATTCACTGTAACATTTTTATCACGTTCAACTGTAATGTCTTCTTTAATAACTTTCTTATTGATTTCTATTTTTATATTATCATCGTTTTCATCGGAAGATGAAAATATTAATTTGCTTCTTTTATTCCTTAATTGTTCCTTTTTACCTTGAAATGTTTTATTTTCCTCTTTATCTTCGTCGGAAGATATAATTATAGGTTGGTGTCGTTTATTATTACTTAATACTTTCTTTATACCTTGAAATTTTTCTTCTTCATTTTCGTCTTCATCGGAAGATATAATAATAGGTTTCGATGATTTATTCATATTTACAAATTTCTTTTGAAAATCGAATTGTGTCATCTTGATATTGCTTTAACTGACAGAAATAAAATCAAAACATCATTGGCCGCCAGTAGACCGAACTGACAACCAGCAACCAGCAGTGGTATTAATGCCTGTAACCACACGCTGTGCATTGGCTTCGCGATTCACATTCGTCACGCGACCTCAACTTTATTACTCGATTATTAATATTAACATAAGCTTAATTTATTAATATTAATATAAGCTGTTTAATAAATATAGACAATTAATTTAACTACAATGTATAAACTTTCATTTCGATGCAACCTTCCCTACTAAACACGACTACTCTAACGACGATTGTTATTGGCTAATTTTTATGGCGCGATATTTGAACTCGCAAAGATGAGAATGAAAAGAAAATAAAAGACTTTTAATAGTTTTAACAAATAAAATTCGCCAAATATGATTTAGATATGTGCAAAGCGATTTTCGTGTATTTACTAGAAAGAACAAAATCACTTATTCAATCGCTAATAAATCAAAAATCTGTCATGTATGAAAAAAATTATATTGTCAATATTAGAAAATTCTATAAAAATTAAGTACCAGCTTTCTCATATTTTTTTTTTCTCTACCATTAAAAGCATAGTGTTCTTGTAAATGAAATGATTGTAATAATGCAATAGAATAAAGCACAATACTTTTCATTGCTTAATATTGTTTGATATTAATACAAATAAATAACTTTTAATGTTGGTACATAATCATTAATCGTCGCACTTTGTTTGGCACCATTTCGATGATGCTTCAAATGATACGTCGCGGTAAGAAAATGTTTTTCTAATTATGATAGAGATTGAATATTACATCTAAAAGCTTATGAATTGACAGCAAGTATAATTTTTAGGGTGGGGATAAGGCACATGTATCATGATAATACAGTTACGCTAAAAAACATTCGGATTAAATTTGGTTCGAATCCTGAAATATAATGCATGGTAAGCCTAAAAACTACAAAATAGTGCCATGTTCGATAAAACTTATTTTCTTTTCTGATTCTACTTTAGTTTATACATTATAATAGTCATTATTATTATTATTATTATTATTATTATTATTATTATTGTTGTTGTTGTTTTTGTCTTACAATTAATAATAATTATGCTCTTTTTCCGTATGTTCTATAATAATTAACAAAGCGTACAAGATACATCTGCCGTTTAACGAATAAAGAGTATTACATTCGTGACTTTAAAATTGGTAAAACGATTTCTTTTTTTTTTTTTTTTTGTATATATATATATATATAATATTCCGAATAAAACTAAAATATATATTATACCTTGCGTCTATGCAAGCTAAAATCTTTTGTATGTTTCATTTATATTTCGTAATAAAAAAGAAACTTTGAAATAATAAATAGAATCTGATAATTGCATATTTCTCTTTTCTTTACTATATACAAGCCTGGCTGGATTAAAACTTATGTTACAGAATCCCATATTATATTAAGAATAATTTTAATTATAAATAATATATAACTCTGATTTTATATATTTTGTGGCAGGCTCACGTTGCGTACAGGTGTTCATATACATATACATATATATATATATATATATGTCATATATATATACACATATATTTCGTTTTTGTAAAAACGACTCAAGAAATAAGTCTTAAACCAGTTCTATCTAAAATCTTTAAAAATATGAATACATTATTGTAATTCTATTTAATTAAGTACAAAATGTGTTCTAGTACTTTTGAATCTTTGTGTAATATTTCATTGATTCTTCATCAAATATGGTAATTAAAATGTAATAATTTGTATTTTGTACATGACTTAATGACTTTAATGAAACTATATTATAGCGCACCTTATATATCCTTTGTTGAATAAAGGTAGAAAGTTATATCAAATAAACAAATGAGAAAATCAAGTACCTCAACTGATTTCACCCAATGCATTCTTCGTTATTTCAAGTACTACATTATTTCAATGCGCGTAAATTCATTGAAATTTACATGAAACAATTAAGAGAAACAACTTAATGAACAAACTGAATCGCTAATATTTACATAAATTAAAAGTAATATGAATCATGTTCTAGAATAACGTGAAGTTGTAGCTTTTAGGGATAAGAATACGTCAAATTTGCAAGCCTTCGTAGATAATAATAGTGTGGATTGCGCCTTAATGCTTTATGTGAACATAAGATAGACGTAAAAACTTTTTTTTTCAAGGTTTTTTGTCAGTGGAGATGTACTATCTTGTAGGTTCTATATCCTGCGTGATTAAATTACCTGAAAAGAGTTATCGCAAAAATACCAAAAACTAGAGCCACACGCGTTAAACAAATTCGCTGATGGTTTATACTGTACAATGTTTTTGTAGAATGACCAAAACAGTATAGCTATAGCTTTTGATCCTTTCCGCAATATATATCACGTAAGAGAGATTATTCTGAGTCTTCAGAATACTACAAAATTGTTTAATCCGTGATGGAGATCTGAGCGAATCCTATTAATGCTTTATCATCTGGTACTTCGTTGGCTGCATGACCAGAAATCTAAAACAAATCAAAGATAATTGTTAAGTTTTTTTTTATGTAACATTGATTATTTATAACAATATTATAAATTAAGAAGAAACAGTTTTATTTTACCAATGGAAATGTAACAGTCCGTAATTGTCCAGCACTGTCTATTAATTTTTGTAAATTTGATGCTATAACTACGATATCTTTTCCGTCAACTAATAATGCACCGACTAGTTCGGCAGCAATGCCTTCAGCTGAATCAACTCCCACAGCAAACTCGAATCTGATGTCGTTTAATTCACGTTTTTGGTTACTAGAAAAAAAAATCCAAATAAAAATAATATCGTATATAAAATGCAATAAGTTATTTTAAATAAATTAATAGGATCAGGATGGATGATGTATACTTTGATTTTTCTTCAAGGGTGAACTGGGTATCTGGACGGCTGGAAGGGTATTTATGGGATATATATATAATAATATAAAAAAAGTAGAGAATATTTAACGAAAGAACATATTTCATATATACCGTAATCTTAACACCAGATTTATAGGAACATTTTGCTCGGCAGCTTGTATAACGGCGTGACTTGGTGCCGATTTAACTTGAGAATAAAATTCGTCTTGTTCAGGATCTTCTTCACTACTTGCATTCTCTATTGTATTAATTGGTAATGCTTCTTTACCCTCTTCGCCACTAGACGCACTATCTTCTTCTTCCGACGACCAAACCCATTCTCCTGTTACTGTTCTGTGTAAACGACCAGATGTACCTGGTTGTCTTTTCGATGCCTGTTTTAAATTGTGTACATTGTATTTAGAATATTAAATAAATATATATTAAATATTAAGTAAAGTAAAGATACCTTTTGCACTCTAGTTTCGAGACTTGGGCCAATAGCAACTAATGTTTGTTGCAAATATTTCTTGTCTTTTGCTTTTTTAAAAAAAGGATGCTTCAAAAGTTCTGTAGCAGTTGGTCTAAAAAAGAAAAAGAGTTTGACTCATTCAATATCACAAATAACAATTTTACATATATTTAATATTTTGTATAAGCAAGTAGTGTGTTTATTCTTACCTTTTAGTTGGATCCTTTTGTAAACAATCAACGATCATTTTACGGAATGTTTTACCATACGCTTTATATTGATCTTTATCATCTGCCGCTGTGTCTAAAGTTGGTGGATCATTTTGTAAAGTGAGCATCAACACTTTCATTGGTGGATACTTGTGGTAAGGAGCGGTACCGCTTGCCATTTCGATAGCAGTGATACCGAGTGACCAAATGTCTGCTTTAAAATCATAACCATGGTCCTGCAAATAAATATGCATATCATAATTGCTTTTACGGTAAGTCTATTAAAAAAGATAGACAACATTTAAAAAAAAGCGTGCTTTTCTAAATGGCGCGAAAACGCGGCGTACCTTCAACAACTAATGTTGCAATCATTTTTAATAGCAATTGTTTAAAAGATATATTATGCATTTGAGATGCATATTTAAAATGTGCAAGCGCTTAGCTTTTTAAATACTCGCTTTATCTTTAAGCCATTCAAAATAGTCAAATATTTTAGAGAAACATTTCTGTTCTTTAATCAAACATTAACAATCATCGGTAATACCAATTTCATGCAAGAAAATTAGTTATATTTCATTAACTAATAAATGAAAAAGCATTTAGTATTTGAATTGAATTTAAGCACGTGTTTGTATCAATAATAGATTGTACATTTTTTTTTTTAATTTTAGCACTTGTTTATGCCAATATTAACGCAACAGAAAATATGTAGACACAGAAAAAAAATGCAGGCTAAGAAGTTTGTAGTGTTACTTTCCTCTCTCACCTGCTCCATGACCTCAGGTGCCATCCAACATGGCGTTCCCACAAAAGTATGCCTAACTTTTTGTCTGCTTAAATCTCTTCCTGTAGCAAGCCAAGCACTGACACCAAAATCAGCTATCTGTACAGTACCATCTTCTCCTAGTAGGATATTACCCGCTTTTATGTCCCTAATATTGTTTTGTTTGTTTCGTTAAAAGTCATTTACTAATCCATTACTATTTTTTTATATTCCCATTTAATTATACCAGATTGCAAAGGTTCAAATTGTTCGAATAAATGAAAAAAAGGATATTCATAAAGTTACCTATGTATTTGACCATTGCTGTGAAAATATTCAAGACCTTTTAAGACTTCTCGAAGTACAGTAGCTATTGTAGCTTCATCGAATACTCCATGTTTACAATTAGTGGTTCTAGTTTTATGTTTAATTATATCCAACAGAGATCCACCTTCTAGTAATCTTAGAACAAGCCAAAGTTCTTCTTTTACGACAAATGACGTATAATAAGTTACAACATTTTCGTGGTTGCAAGAAGACATTGCTTGAATCTCTTTCTGTGTTCAAACAAATAAATATATCATTGAAATAAAATAATAATTAATAAATCTAAATATATAATAATTATTAAATAATTACAAATATTCTTACCAATAATTCGTCCATACTGGTATTCCATTTTTCTAAATTTATTCTTTTTATAGCACATTTTTCTTGACGTGGAATACAAAATGCAGCGTGAACTACCGCAGTGGCCCCGACACCTTTAAATATCAATCAGGATACTTTTATTCTTTATATACCACAAAATTAATATATAACAAATAATCTCTAATTCAAAATCAAGTTAACGAGTGATAACAGATTCGTGTGATGGGTGTCAGCTGTACAAATAGTAAATGATAAACATTCATTGAATCTTTTACGTAAAAAGAATAAGAAACGAAGTACGATCGATGCGAACCATTTAGGTTAGAATCTTTCTCTCTCTCTCTATATATATATATATATACTATATATATATAGTAGTACAGTATTCACAAAAAAGGAAGAAGTAGAGGGAACGAGAGACGAGGCCACAAGATTACGACCATAGCTAAAAAGAGATGGAATCAAAGAAGACACAAAGATGTTTTACATACTCGATTCACCAAAGAAAAAGAGAAAGAGAGTAAGAAATCTAAAAAAGAAGGAAAAATGTACTATCACTGAGGAGCCGGTTAAGATTCTATACTTTTGGAGAATGGCGTTCCAGAGAAGACACAGAAAACTCATAGAAAATAACTGGGCACATTGATCTCAAGCACTATTAAACATCCTTGAACATTCATATCAATCTCGTTGTCATTTAGAAAATCTTTAAGGGATGATAAAATTCAATGGAGCCAGACTTAAGGGAAAAAGAGACAAAGTGAAGGGGAGGAGCAAGAGAAAGAGAGAGAGAGAGAAAGACAAAGAGCAGAAAATTGAAGCGACCGGCTCCAATTCTAAAAGGTTTTTTTTTGACGACAATAGTTTGATTATAGGATTTGTAGAAAGATAAAGGGATAGCGGAGGGTAACGATAAACCACAATGTGATAGTTACTCACCGATAACCTCTTTGAGCTCGTAGTCGTCCTTGGTGTTTGGCCAGCCTTGTACGACCGCGGTTGAGCTCGCAGACGCCATTTTGTTAGCCAGTGCCGTGCCAAGGCGCGCGTGCTTGCTGGTAGCTCTGGCGCCCCTATAAAATAACGAGGCGCCGCTTCCGCTCTCGGTTAAGAATTTTCCACCACCACCACCACCACCACCACCACCACAACTAGCACCACCACCACCAACCCGAGTGGCACGCGCCGCCGCCTGAGCTCTAAAGCCACCGCTGACGATATTACTTTTCTTATTATTATTATTGTTTTTGTTGTTGTTGTTATTATTGTTGTTGTTATTGTTGTT
Source organism: Mischocyttarus mexicanus (assembly GCA_023678845.1). Taxonomy (NCBI): domain Eukaryota; kingdom Metazoa; phylum Arthropoda; class Insecta; order Hymenoptera; family Vespidae; genus Mischocyttarus; species Mischocyttarus mexicanus. Next base: position 826,091 of record JACGTP010000034.1, on the reverse strand, counting down.
AAAAAGATGACTTGTTTCGCTTGAAAGAACGTTTGTTAAAACAGTTGAAAGAACCCTCTGCGAATCCTGTTTTCTTTGCGATCCTTCTTCTTCCCTAGTAGGTGTCGTAGAACGAAGGGATCTTTGTCGAAATATTCCAGAAGGACAGGACGGTAAAACGTCCGGTGAGATTTTCCTGTTGAAAATGTTTTACTCCCGTTTTAATATCGTTTACGCAATTCATGTATGCAGAGATAAAGGATTATAAGAGATTAGCTTTTTGTGCGTTGTAAGAGAAACCGAACAAATGTTGTCTTTGGTGTTTTTACAGAGATAACGTTTGCGGTTGCTGCTTCTTGTCGTTTATCAAAAAAAAAAAAAAACACTTACAAATGTCTCATTAATGTTTTTTCTCAAATTCTTTCTTTTTAATTTATATATATTTATTTATATATGTTTACAGATGTCGCAACGATCCTTTTACGATAATATTTTATTTGTTTAGTAAAGAAAAGCGCATAGAACAAAAAAAAACGTTTATCGAGCACCAATTACGCCGCGTAATTGTACAGAGAAACAAATGCGTCCTACGCTAAACTCGTTTTGATTCGTTTAAACGATTGAGAGGAGGTTTTTCAGAGAACCGAATCATCATCGACGGTGCCCTCGGAACGTCGTATAGTCTAAATTAATTCTACAAGCAAGCAAACTGTTATCGTTTATTTATTTTGGATCAATCAAATCATAAATGGTTACGCCTTGTGACCATTTCTAAAAGCATTTCTTTTTAATTGATCATTTTAATAAGACCTTGTTAAAAAATTGTAAAATAACAAATGGGGAGAAGAAAACTTTAGGAAGTACTTTCGATTCGAATAAAAAACAAAATGTTATCAACTTACGCGGGAATCGATTTTGTTATTCTCTTTCTTTCTCTCTTTTTTTTTTTTTTCTTTTTTGTATTCTTGTTTTACAAGACGATATTTATCAGTCTGAAGTACCGCAGTCTGGCGCGTTCGATCGAACACTAATGCGCATTCGTTCTTTCGGGTAAAACGTTTTGCATCGTGCGACTAAATAATCCTACTCCGTCTGTCAAACTTTATCAAGAATCCCGCCACGATTCTTGGTCCCATGCTATTGGCTATGACGCAGCGAATCATTTATTTGGATGACACGTTATTGGTCACGTGATACAATCGTTAATCCTTTCATCTTAAAAAGCCTATGTATATGTCTTCTTGAATATTAGAAAAACAAGAACGTTATAATAAATAAATCTACAATTGTTTCCTGACATAATGATGCATATAAAATATTTTTAAAAATTGTAAACATTTAGTTAGACCTTTTTAACCGATAAGACGGGGATTTCATATCGTACTCGTTCTGCGAACGAAAATAATTTCAACTAAATTGAAGTACTCTACGCCTACGACTATTACGATAGGAGAGAAAGAGAGAGAAAGAGAGAGAGAGATAAAATACGAAATAAATAGAATAGAAGAGTAAGACCGCAAAATACATAGAAAGGGAGAGGGAGAGAATAAAATTGAGGTTAGGTCGATAAGATACGACGAGTGATTATGATTTCAATAGAAGGTTACGTTATTGTTATATATTTAATCGATATCGCATAAATTTGTTGCAAATATTTTGGATAAAAAATAATTTAAAATATACTACTTTGAATTATATCGATGCGAATGTTAGATAATCGATATTTCCGTTCTAATCGATCACTTAAACGCTCGCGAGTGTTTAAGCGGGAAATTTGAAATACAAGTTAAAGAATGAATTGGTTTGATATCTTGAAACACGTTGCCGCCGTTACTCGAAGTAAAATTGTTTCGTCTCTTGATATGAAATAACTTCCTGGAACTAATTACAAAGTCTCAAGGTTCGAACGTTCAAATTTAATTACTCTCCGACTATCGTCATTCGTCTCTTCCTTTTTGCAAGCCGCCATACATCCATCTGAGTGTTCGTTTTTGAGAGTATTGTAAGACGTAACTCAAGCGCGTAGGTGGGCTTGAAAAAATGTTGAAAAATAATGTTCGTTTTACTGGACCTCAACGAGTTGTAGGATTTATAAACGATATCGGTCACCATCGATACCGAGATATCAATGTGTTCGTTTAGCATTTGTAAATCTCTTGTATAATCGTCCCCAGTCGCAATCCTACCGATTTAATTAATATCAATCGATCCATGGATATAAATGTTCGGACACGTCAGATGCTACCGCAACGTTATCTCTGATTTTCATTATTTGTAGAGGAATTTTATTTTAACCTTTAGCATCTCCTCTCTAACGCAAATAAGTATGATTTTCCCTCTCGAAACGATACCTTCTCTGGTATATAATCTGCACGACTTTTACCCTGATTTTACAAAAGGTTTGCAACTACTACACGGTTACGATCTTGATTTTACGTACTTCGCAAAACCCCCGAGGATGTACGGCAAACTATTTTTAGTAAGTTTTGTTTGATATTTTTGTCTCTAATCATCTCTAATCAGGAAGCTTCGTGTAAACATATTTTAAGAGTGTAAAAAGAGTACGCGTTTCTAAGTAAAGTAACATCCACTGAAATAGAAACATAGGCGAGATGTTTCTTACTAAGCGCTAATGAAATTCTCGCGGCCGATTTTTTACCGATTACACAACTACTCTTTCGTTGTATTGAATGATTTATTTTTCGTTATTTCAATGCAGTTAGAAAAGCAAAAGAGAGTGAGAAAGAGAGAGATGATCGGTTCTTCCCTCTTCACCCTCTTCACCGTGTTGGTTGAAAACGATGGGAACGAGATCGCGTGACGAGTTTACGAACGATTCGTTTAGCTCGTTAAGGCTCATAGACCCTTCCCGAACTTTAAAGCTATACCTCTTAAAGAATATTTTTATATCATTTTTTATTCTTTCTTTCTTTCTTCCTTTCTCTATCGGAGTTAAGACATAGTAAACGATAAAGTTCACTTGAATACAATACATAAAAGAAACACCATATACTCACCTACTCCTGCCGAGTACCAAAGTCGTGAGGAATCTGTTATCTTGAAATTTGAGTTGCTCCTCCTCCGGTGATATCGGCACCGTTGCATCCAGTGCACCAGACTTGCGTTGCCTCATAATGTTATCTACGACACTGCAAACGGACGTGCGTATTTGTTAGACGGGTAACAGTTCGCAAGGCGATTATTATACCGATTTGCATAGATTTATCTTACATGTATGATTATTCGCAAACAAATATGTTTATTTGAACAATGCACATCGAATTATTTTGTTTCATCATTGATTTTCAATAAATTTTAACACTGTTGTTTTTATCTCTGAACATTAATCATTTCTTAAGGATTAATTGTCAAGAATGTTTTTGGGTAAGGAAAATAATAAATTATCGACTTATTATTGCAATCCTAGGACCAAAGGAAGCCACGTAAAATCCCCGCTTGCGAGCGTGTGGAATATTTCTAAATTGGCGGTCGGTCGATTGTCACCTAAATACCTAAATGGAATAATTGGAGTTGGATTGGCCTTACGGGTTATTTTTAGCCACCGCCAAGGGGTAAGCCCTGTAACGTTGGCTAAAAATAATCTTATCACAAATTTATCGTCCCTTCTTTCGAGTCAATGGTCCGTCGTATGTTTTTCGCTGACCGGCTAGTAACCTCTTTGAGATTTATTTTTTTTTTCTATTATTTACACGTTATACTAAGAAAAGCTACAATTTTTCTAACGAATTAAGTGGGTTTTTCAATCTGTTTAAAATATCTTGACAAGTTGTATTTTCAATGTTTAAAAATCCGATTAACGTGTATAAATCTCTCTCTTTCTCTTCTTCTCATTATATTATACTCTAAGTATATTATCAAACAGTAAAACCGATTTCAAGACCGGTCGCGTAGAATGCGAGCATCGAAGAAAAATCGAAAGTTCTTTTTCAGTTTCTTTCATCTCGTAACCAAGTATTTAGGTTAAATATTTCATTTCCAGGCCAGGATGACGATTTTCACTTAATTTCCTTACCAGCGACGTAGTCCTCCCACGTTCGTTTCGTTTAGAGAGAGAAAGAGAGAGAGAGAGAGTTTAATTTTCAAGTAACGACAAGAGAAAATCATTCCATCCCACGAAATTTCATATACGTTCTCGTCTATCTACAGTATTATATTTCATCAAATACAATCTACAATAATTAATTATCACTTGAAAAATAAGACAAGGCGTATTTGTTCTTCTTCATATTGTATTATATTGTTTTAAACTCGTCATAGTGGGGGGTGGTATACGCCCATATCAAACATTAAATGCATACCTATTAGTCATAGATCGATCATACATACGATCATCAACGAGGTGCACATTTATGAGTACATTTGAACAAACACATCCACGTGTGTCTCTTTTCCTACGATCCGCAATTGTTCTAAATGGAATAACTAGACGTTGTCCCGTGGTCGTACCCGTTCCAATTTACTCATTCTACTAATTTATTACCGTATATCGAGGAACGTGAAGAAGAACAAGAGATTTTCAATTTTCTCTTATTTCCAACAAGAATTTGAGATAAACTCTCAACTAGATGAAAGTTAGATGACTTTTTTTTTTTATGATTTCATCTTTAAGATTAGGTTAATCAATTTTTGCCACCTTTATCTATCCCTTGTTCAAAAGTGAAGAGGGAAAAAGAAAACATCTCGAGCACTCGTTGGCACGATGGTAAACGACTTTGTCTAATGGCGCTCTTCATCAATGAAACCTCTGGTCAGGCGGTCGAGGGTCAATTGGTTATTAACTCGGCCAGGAATAATGACCATTAAGCCATTTCACTGTCATGAAAATCATCGCTACTAACGTTGAAAATGTTACCTCTAATTGTAAAAATAGTACACATTGATAGGTGTAGATATTTGCTTAATCTCACCTGACGGTTGTCGAATTTAAAGTTCCGTTTGCGCAAAGATCGGTTGCCATGGCATCGTTTTCAGTGGTATTAATTACGACGATCTTCGTCACTTTCAATTTTGTTTAATCCTTTAAGGATTAAAGATCAATTATATTTATGTTTATTTACTCGATGGAGAAACGATTAGATCGTTGGAAAAAGTCGCGTAAAATTCCGAACTGCTACACGCGACGGACCACGAAAGCAACGAACAGATGCAAATTCCGAAGTAGATGTAAGTTCGTCGTCGACTGAACTATGTCAGACGGGAGCGCACTTCTCAATTGAATAAGTACCTCCTAGCTACGAACCGAGGAGTGCGCTTCTCGCGACGAATGCGCACCGCTCTTACGCGGTGTTCTTCAAAAACAGGCCCCAGAGAAATGATTTATCACTTTTTTTCCACTCTCCAAAAAGAAGGAAAGAAAACTTTCATTCCAGTGTCACTTATTATCGCGTTATTATTTCAAATAGTCAATAGAGTAGTTGTTTTTGATGACACGTCGATAGGTCGTTTCGTCGTCGGTTTGAAAGCAATACGCGAATTAACCGAATAGTCGCGGGGAAGAATAATTTATATCGTGCGACATGGGGCACGTTGACTCAATCAGGGCTGACCTTGTCTGCCGAGCCAAGTCTGATTTTCAGAAACTGATTAACATTCATCACCGAGAATACGTCATCTCGAAAACAATCTCCACTTTCGTTCCCCGCTTTTCTACAATACATTAAACGATAGATCATATACATAGATAAATAAGCGATTATCGTTCGACTTTAGTTAGGAAATGTTATTCTAATATCATTTCCGATCTCGTTCTTTCGTTTAAGGCGCAATATCGGATAGATGATTAACGTCAACCTCGCTCCCACTCGATCAAACGACTCCCTACCCTCTATGACTGAATGATGACGACGTTTCATAGAGTTTTATAACTGACCAACGTAAAACTTCGACTTTAGTTTTATTATTTTTTCAACAGCTCGCCGAATTGCTCGTGCTTGTGCACGATTCTACAGCACTTTACGAGAAGCTCAATTTGACTAAGTTCTTCGAGAGTAATTTGCGTGGCAACCTTCCCGTTTTACGAGACCTTTCTTATCTACCGGAAGAATACAACAATGAAGAACTCGCAAGACCAAAAGATTTTGAAGAACTCGACCGGCAGAATAGAAATTTAATGCCTGTAATTCTTTTATTAATTCTTATAGACTATTTTTATCTTTACTTTCCTTTGACTTACTTTATTTTATTAGGAATATCGAAACCTCTGCGAAACCGTGACCAGAAGAATAGAGTTCAATGATGAAACTTACGAGTATCAACCACCTCATTATCACGAAGTTTACTGCAAGAGTTACTCGCTTCTCGATCGAGCAGCTGAACGAACAACCAAATCATCCAAACAGGTTGAATGTATTTAAATTTATCTCAACGATCTATGTAATATCATTCATTTGTCTATAATATGCATGCACATATGTTCTAGAAATGCGCACATCCTGGCTTTCATTGCGTACAAAGGAGTAGAACTCTTTTCTTAGTCAGACGTGCCTGGGACAGCGATTGTTGGGAACCTTTCACCAAAGAAATTGCTGGTGGTTGTGATTGCATGTGGCCGGTCTCTCTACTCGGTGATATCGCTGCTCATTATTAATTTTTATCGACGACGGAAAATGTAGCGCTAATTATAACGCGTTGAATAAAATTTTGTCTAATCAAAATTGTTTTCTTCATGACTAATGTTTATTTGTTAAATTCTCACAAGGGGAAACAAAATAAAGATATAATTTTTCTCCTATTACTCCCACGAATTTGCTTTGTGTTTAGGTAAGAAGTGGAATCCGTCGGGTACTTTTCCAAGCAACATTTCTCTAAAATAGAAAAAAATAATCAAACATGACAACACAATATCAACGATTATTAGTACGTATTTATTGTTTAAACGAACTTACGATATCTTTACCCAATCTGCGCAATTAGAACTTGCCATAAGCGTTTCCATTTCATCACGACCTTTATAGAATGGTGGTCTTTCGTTAATTCTCTGGGGTGGTCTTTCCAATAAACCAACAGGTACATACCTAAACAAAATATGATACTTGTAAGATTACGTTTGTATTAATTTATCAATTTCTAGATAAGATACTTGCCTGTGTAAGAAAGAAATCCATTCTAGCATAAATCTTCTCGTTGTTTCAACTCCTCGCGTATCAGATCCCCAATGTTCAAGACCATAATTAACATATTTCTTTAATATATCAAATCTTTCTGTACTTCTTACATCTATCAACTTCTTTTCTTTTATTTCAGTAAAAATCCAAGGTTTTACTAATGCTCCTCTTCCTATAGTCACCCCTTGTACAGAAGTGTAGGTGTTTAATGCTCTTTGATAATCATCGTACGAAAGAATATCTCCATTCCCAAATACAGGTATAGGTTTTGCTGCTTGTGCACACTTTTCTATATAATTCCAATCTGCGAGTTTCGTGTACCTTCGTTCACGAGATCTTCCATGAACCTGTTCAAAATGTAATCGTTTATTTATTTACTATTAAATAAATATTTCATAAAAATGAACAAAAAATTACTCACAGTAATCATAGATACACCCCAATCACGAAACTTTGGCATTAAATTATGCGCAATAGGTTTATCTATGTAAACCCCTGTTCTAGTTTTCACCGTTAAAGGTATTTCCACAACTTGACTAACAGATTTTATAACCGTTTCTAATACGTTTAATCTATTGAGCATACCACTTCCACCACCTTGTCTGTAAATTAAATCGATAGGACATCCTAAGTTCAAATCTATGAAATCTACATTAATTTCTTCATTCAATAATTGAGCACATCTTGTCAATACTCCAGGATTATTACCACACAATTGTACCCCAAAAATATCTTCACTTTCGTGCCGTTTTACCAACGCCCATTCCTCGTGAGCTCCTTTCAATATTTTAGGAGCTAATGCCATTTCTCCACAAGTAATATCGGCACCGTAACTTTTGCAAATTCTTCGAAATGGAAGATTACCCACTGTCGTTAAAGGACTTAACATTATTTTATTCTTCCAATCAATCTTTTTCTTTTCTGAATCTCGAATTTTAATCAAATCATAATCTTCCACAGGTCCAATCCTTGACTCTTTTTTCTCAGAAATTTCATTCGATGTATTATCAGTGTTCTCAATGATTTCTTTTTCAATCTCTTCTCCATCGTCTTTCTTTACTTTTGTATATTCCAGTCTAGGCGTTTCTTCAGAGTCATTCAACTTCTGATTTTCGGTAGATACCTTCTTGGTGGAAGAACTATTTCTTTTAACTATTGCTTCAGCTTTAGAAAAATTATATTTATGCTTTCTGAGTTTATTTTGTAGAACCTTGGATAATTGATTCTGTGTAGAAGCTGGTTTGTTATTATATTCTTTTAATTTATCTGCATCTACTATATTGTAACCATCTGCAGTTAGATGATTAAAACCCATCCTACAAGCAGCACCTCTAGGACATCTACCCATTAATTTGAAAATATGACACTCTTCATTGATATCGCTTGGTTTTAATTGCAAATATTCTTTTCTATCATGTAGAAAAGAACAATGTTTAATTTCACATTTTTTCTCTGGTTCTCCTACCATCTGATCTGCTATCCATGGACACAAACTTGTTTCCCTTAAAGTTTTAAATGGTGGTGGTCTGGCTTTATTCTGACCACGAAGCTTTTCCTTCCTTTCTTCAGATTTTAATTTTTTTGATGAAAACTCATGAGACGTTGGTTCATCTTCACTCGCATTGATACTTTCTTCAGCAGTTCGCTTGTTTGATCCAACAAGGCACTCTTCATTTTGTAATCTTATTCTATCTTCAATTATATATCTGCAATAAAGTAAATATTATTTTGATATTCTTTATATGATAGTCATAAATGACAATTCATTCAATTGTAAATTATCCTAATGTTCCAAATATTTAGTTGTTCTTTTAACTATGAAGAATAGGATGATGTGTTTAAACCAATTGTTTTACATGTTAACATATATAACTTTCAATCAGTATTTTCTAGTAGAAATTATCTTCAACGTGTGTTACAATCTTTAATCTGTATTACTTCTTAACTTCTTATTATTTCTCTTATCTAAAGGTTTATCTATTAAATCTTTACAACTTTGTAACCAGATGTAAAACTATCAAGAAATGTACGAGATTTAATCGTAATGTGCGAATTTGAGGTTATGATTTTATAAAAGTATATATAATTAAATATAACGATTCGATAATTGATATTACAACTATTAATAATAATAATTGAAAAAATTACTCTTCTTTGATGAGACACACGCCTTTGTGTTTGTCGTCACCGTAATCAAACGAACAATCTTCATCACACTTTTTATCGTATTCCGCCATTTAATACCGGCTACATACGCCAATTCAAGCGGATTAAAACATATCTCGATAGAAAAAAAAGATTTCGATATCTACAGAGTAGTTCAAATAAAATCTTACGTATAGTTATTTAAAAACAATATTTCTATATTTAAATTGGTTGTTTACATAATATATAAATAAATACTAAACACGTGGAATGTATATAAAATATTGTAATTATGTAAATGATTTAAAAAGATAGTAATAAACATTTATCTTATCTGTAATATTTCTTATTGGAAAAATATTGACGTAAATAGCAAAACTTTTTCAGTTTGACTATTTGAAGGATATATTGACTTGGTGGGAAAAATAATGTCAGATTTTCGTATTGAATTATGGCAAAAAATCTGACATTATTTTTTCCATCAACTGGATAAAGAATATATAATATTTTTAGGATTCTTGTCTTTTTACGAGAAGTTATATCTACAGAATAATTACTACTATATTTTTTGTTAGTTATTCATTATTTAAATAATGACAAGCAAAGAAATATTCGAGTTCGGATAAAAAGATTTATTCAGTGTGAACATGGATTATATCGATAATTGAGGAAGGCCAGTGCGCATCTGCAAACGCCAGTACGCAAATACACAAATAAAATCCACTCTCTATAAAAGGGGTAATAACTGAACACGTGCGTTAGTTCGCGCCTTACCGATTGTGCGTGTAAAAGACTTAAAAGATTTTGTTGTCCTATTTCAAACGTAATTTTAAACGTAGTTATTTTGTGTGCTACATTAACGAAGGACATAATAATATATAGTTTCATAATTTTTCACATATGTTTTCTTATGTGATAACAAGTTTGACTTAAGTTATATATGGTGGTATTTTGATTAGATCTATATTAGGTCAGTATAGATGACGTAAAAGAAATAAAAGATTAATTTTGAACATTTACAAAATAATACCTAAACGATATTCTTATTTATTTGAATAAACTCATTTAACTTGTTTTAATGTATCAATAATCTTAAATAATCTATTATTTTGTGTTTTTATCTTTTTTACCGGCGTCGATTAGATAAAAATAAGGTTGTCTTGTTTTGATCATCTTTAATCTTATTTTATTTTATTGTAAATCTTATATTTAGTTAACAAATAAATGTTCCAGAATATACCTGAAAATATCTGAAATGTATTTTTTGGAAATTTGTAAAATTTGTTTTGTATTTCTACATCTTGGGAAGAAATAAAATTTGTTAATTAATAAATATATTATTTACATGTATGATTACACATGTAATTGTATTTTACAGATATTAAATATGGCAGAAACAGAAACGTTAGGATGGGTTGATTATATGGTTATATTTCTTATGCTTTGCATAAGTATTGGTATAGGTATTTATTATAGATTCAGTGGTGGCCGACAAAAAACTGTTGAGGTAATACAAAATATCTCTATTAGAAGTTATCTAAATTGATATTTATTAGATTGAAATAATGAAAATGAAAATATTTCCATTCATAGGAGTATTTTAATGCAAGCCAATCTATGAGTGTTATTCCTGTTTCAATTGCTCTAGTGGTTTCGTTCATGTCAGCTATCACTTTGCTCGGTGTATCAGCTGAGAATTATTACTATGGAACACAATTTGTAGTTATAAATTTATCATACCTCATAGGTACGCCTATAGTTTGCTATGGATTTTTACCAGTATTCTTTAAGCTTCGAGCAACAAGTGCTTATGAGGTAACTATTACTAATGCAACTTAATATAATAAATCTCTTAAAAATGAATAACTTTTAGTACTTGGAGAAACGCTTTGGGGTTAAAACTAGAATGATGGCTAGTTTTGTGTATTGGGTACAATTGCTTTTATATTCTGGAGTTGTACTTTATGCACCTTCGTTAGCTTTGGAAGCAACTACAGGAATTTCTAAAGCTGGAAGTATTATTATAATTGGATTAGCTTGCAGTTTTTATTCTAGTATAGGAGGAATTAAGGCTGTCTTAATAACAGATGTATTTCAAAGTGTACTTATGTTTGCTTCTGTACTTATTATAATTATTATAGCCTCATGTGAAATAGGAGGTTTAGATAAAATTTGGGATATAGCTGTGATGGGACAACGAATAGAATTTGACAAGTACTATGCTTTATAACATTCATTAATAATAAATATATTATATCATTTGATATATATTTAATTAATTATTAAATATCTTTACTAATATTTAATTTAGCACTTCTATATATCCAACGGAACGACATACTTGGTGGTCTCTCATTTTTGGAGGTTTGGCTACATTTTTATCTTTGTATGGAGTAAATCAAGTTCAAGTACAACGTATGTTAACTGTTAAGAGTTTAAAATCAGCCCAATTATCAATGTGGCTGTCTCTGCCTATTTTAATGTTTCTTTCTGTATCAACGTGTCTTTCTGGACTATCCATGTACAGTAAATATTATGACTGTGATCCTTTAACAGAGGGAAGAATTTCTATTATTGATATGTTAATGCCATTATATGTAATGGATACTATGCATAGTTTACCTGGATTGCCAGGTCTTTTCATAGCAGGTAAATATAATCGATAATACAACAAGAAAAAAAGTGAAATTAATTAATATGAATTAATCGACAACGTATTCGTAACTTGCGTGTAATTATCTTTTCTTTATATTATTTTTTTAAAAAGGTATTTTCAGTGCTGGCCTTAGTACAATTTCTGCAGCTCTAAATTCTTTGTCAGCTGTTACATTAGAAGATTATATCAAACCTGCATATAATCATTGTACTAATAAAGAATTAAGTCCTACAAGTTTAGCCACTATTGGAAAAATGATGGCATTCGCGTATGGATTAATCTCCATCGCTTTAGCTTTTTTAGCTGAACTTTTAGGAGGTGTTTTGCAAGTATGTTATGTTGGCTAAATTATACAGGTTTACATAATTGGGTTTTTTTTTAATCGATAAGTATTATAAATCATTGCCACTCGTCCTAGGCAGGGTTGACAATATTTGGTATCGTTGGAGGTCCACTTTTGGGAATTTTTACATTAGGAATGGCTACCGAATCTGCAATGGAATCGGGAGCTATATCGGGAGCAATAATATCACTTGTTTTTCTCTTTTGGATTGCTTATGGACAACCTAGACCAATTCCTATTAAATTACCACTATCTACGAGTGGTTGTAATATAGATTCAGTTAAAAATATAACTTTAAGTGCCTTTCAAAGTTCAATGGAATTATCTGCACCGTGAGTAATATTTTTTTAAATTAATATTACAATATATATATTATAAAAAACGGTAACTCTCTTGAAAGAAAATATTTTGTTTTAATTTGTTTCAGAAAAATCGACAATAATCACTATTTTTATTTATATCGTATATCATATATGTGGTATGCACCACTTGGGTTCCTTATAACTTTTATCATTGGTTTACTTATTAGTAATATAATTCGGTGTATATCTAAGAAAACTCAAAAAGAGTTAGATCCTGATTTGTTTTTTCCAATAATTGGAAAACGCTTAAGTAATAAAAGATCTCTTCGTTTCGAACACAACGAGTTGGCAGATTCGAATAAGAAATTACAAGGAAAATATGTAGTTAATGTTGAATCGGTTGATGAAGGGGAACTAATTAGTTCAAGTATTTAAAATTATTCATTTTTGTACATTGTATAGAGTCACATATCGCGAGATATAATATTAGATATCTTACGTTTAAAGATAATGAGATTACAACATACAACATAAATGTTCTCAGGGTTATTTAGAAACAAGGTAGTATTCCTTTATTACGACTATGATCTTTAAATATAATTTTATTTTCTCTTAATGACACAAACGACAGGATATAGATAACTATACCTCCAAACGTTTTTGCATTTTATCGTTTTTTTAATGGATTTAGACAAATTTAATTCATATATAGTTTGTAATATGTATTTCATTATATCTATACACTTGTCTTCCATAAATTGTCATTATACTGCCAACTTACACATTACTTAAACTTATACATCACTTTATAGTAGATTTTTATTTGATTTCAAATAAAAACAGTATGCAGAAACAGTATATACGTAGAAACATTAGTTGACGTGTTTTTATCACGTAGCTTATCGAAATTTGAGTCCAATATGTAAGCAAAAAAAAAAAAGTATGAAAATGCTTCGAATATACTTTTTATTTATACGATTAAATGTAACGTTTTTATGTCGCGTTTTGTAACGTTGTATTGTAATGTCGTGTAGTATTGTATCATCTTATATGAGAGTATTATTATAACTGTTATATTTCTGACAAAGTTTTATATCATGTCTAATAAAATATGAAAATTGTATAAGAAAAGAGAACGTTGATTTTAAAATAAAATTAATTTTACATGACCAAAATGTTGCAAAATTATTATATCATTGAGATTGTATTTTTAAAAAGGTAGAATAAGATACGAACTAAGAGGATGTTTTCTTTCTCTGTAAAATTGGATAAGAAAAAATATGTTAGTCCTAAAAAAATTGTAAAGAATGGGTGCCAATCCGATTCATCGCTTTGTCACCGGTTCGAACCACCGTCAGTCGGTTGAAACCAGTTTCAATTTATACAAGCTGCCGCAGTCCGATCGGGCCAGAGCCCTTTTTAATTATTTTTCCACTGAAAGACAACGGTTAAGAGAATGACAGCGACACTCGGACACATATTTTCTATTCGTTGGACGGTCCATATTCGTTAGCTGAGCAAGCAATTAATTAATTAAGGCGTTACCGCATCTCTGAGTTGGATATTTCTTTGCCTCTGTCTTTTACGTTAGTCAGGGTTGCTTGTGATCGAGGTGATTTTACCTTAATGCTTTGTATTTCTTATTCTTAGCCTTCTCTGTAGCTTCATCTTTGACTGTAACCATTTCGATTCGTCAATCGAAAATTTATCTTCATCGGTCGTGTTTAATGTCTTTTCATTACGAATAACTAGTAAACAACTAGACGACGTAAACATTAGAAATAAACTTTATCTCTCACTCTCTCTTTCCCTCTCTCATTCTCTTTCTCTTCTTCTATGTCAGAATCCTTCGTTCTGTTTGTTGTGCTTTTAGACGATCATCGTTAGTCCTGTTTGTTTTCGCAATCTTACTCCTCTATCTATTGATCATTGCTGATAATGTATTCATCTTGGAATATCAAATAGATATATTTTATTAGAGTTATTCGCGAATGCGTTTATTTATGCGAATCGTGAACATACAAGAGTTCCATGATAGATATTCTTACTCTTTTCAAGAAAGGGGTGAGTTAGTTTGGTCCATCCTAAAAATCAATGTGTAATTAAATTCAAAAGCTTGATCTTAATCGCAATTTGTTACGGATTTTCGATTACATTGCGTTTCACTATTGGACTAAAGTTAGAAATTGAACGAACAGTTGCTTGTGTAAATGTGCTTCAGCGTGAGACGCAACCCTTCAGACGGATGTTTGCTATCGGGCATTTCAGTGTCGAGAGAAACTAAGTTTCTTCCCTGTTGTAAATGGTTGAAATTTGAGACGACGAATATTATACGATTGTCCCTTGGTCTTTTACGAGAAAATATAACGTTCTGTTTAAGTTGTATCAACAAACACGCCATGAAGACAATCTGAAGATGTTGGGTACATAGATGCGAGATCAAATCGAGAGTACATGTCGCAAACACGTGCATTGAATTACGCGTTAGTGCTGTCTATGCACTAATCCTTCTCTTCTATGCGTCTTTTAGTTTACATCATTTACCGATTATTACACGAGTCTTATGACGATGAGTATTATCAAACGAATCGAACAATTTAACAAATTCGGTGTTCACGATGGACAATGATTTTTCATTGAAAATATCAAAATAAAAAGTGAAATATCAAAAATAAGTGGTTTTAGATTGCGTCATTAGGGTCGCGTATCGTTTATATTTCTTCTTTCCATTTGGTTGGTCTTTTTCGATGTCCGATCAACACGAAGACATTGAAAGGACACCGCGTCGTGGACACCGAACGAGAAGATTCGATCGAGTTAAACTTATAGTTACTTACGTTTAGTATTCTGAAAATCGTCAAATCCAGGTTCTTTCATAGCTACTTGTCACGGAATAGTCGCAATAATTATTATTTACGAGCATCGTTACGATATACTATCGATGGCGCGCACACATACACACACATACATACACATACACATACTTTATATGGGTAGAAGGGGATGCAACGTATAAAGGCGCTCACATGACAATTAAAACGGCCAGTCTTAAAACCGTTCTCAGTTTAATCCGCTCGACACCCGCGACTCTTCTTCTAACGTTTCGAGGTTTCTTCTTTCTTCATTTACTTGTCACTAAATTATGAACATTTGATTAATCCTTGAGAGATTAGAATAACAACCCTACGTTGTTTTAAATCAAAGCATATTAAAATGAACTATCACTAATCGTTTAATTGACCAAGATTAAAAAGGGGTATATTTATTTTCACCGAAAGTTCCTATATCGTATTTATATATGCGTTACGTCAGGAAAACTAGCAAGATCATACAATTGCAATTTCGTACGTTTTTGCTTGGTACGCGTGATTAATCCGATGCAAGTTGAAAGAATCATCCCGTGTTAATCCTCGCGTAAACTGAACTCTAAGAATTTCAGAGCTGACTAGTTGTTCGTTCTTCTTGACAGCCAAGAGGTACGTTACACATACACACATACACACACACATTTACGTTTATTATTAATATTATTATTATATATATAAATATATACAGTTACAATAGATTAGGTTGCATCTTTTCGTTGCACAACAGGTGTATTACCTTTCAACCGGGACGAAATGCAACATAATCAAATAAACAAATCAATAGATCATGTATTATAACCGGTTTTATCTAGAGATCATTGGATTTCTAACTAAACGATGCCATCATTCTAGGTGATGTCGCCGAAGATTCTACGATCTTTAAACTCAGCTCGTTAAAACGATTCATTACGATGACCAAGATTTCTTTCTTGTTCTTCAGTTTTCAATCTAATCGTTCATTCCCTTAACGAAACGATGCTGATAATTATGAAAGTATCTAAAAAAAATATCTATAAATATCAGTTTCCCATTTGTTCGATGATCATGTAAATCAGAATCGAGATCGAATTGCTGTTGGTTAACGCGTGACAAGATCAAGGCTGACTGATGTCAAGTATAAGGATCAATTGATACGCGTCTAAAATATCTACCGTCAATTTACGCGTTCGATTCCCGATAGACCTATCCATTTCTATTACCCTTTTCTTCATTGACGTAATAAAGATCGTTCATAGTTTCCCGATAATTCAAATGACTTCTTTGCTATTCTTATTTGGTCTAATAACCATTTCGTGCATGCACGAAATATTGAATAGTTTATTACTGTGTAGAGAAAATTTGTAGAAAGAAATTTACTTTTATCGAAGATAATGGCAGCTACGATGACCATCGGTAATCACATCTCGTGAAAAAGAAAATCTTGTTTGAGTATTCTAACAATTACGAGTTATGATGAATCCTGTTTAATTAATGGTTCGATTATTTACGCGTAATAAGCAATTCAAAGTCAATGTGTTTCAACATAGGCAAATTGGTTTGACAGAGATTAGAAAAAATGCGACCACGGCTGTTCGTGCTGTTCTTCTTTCTGTCGGCTTCTTCGGCAGAGCAACGACGAGTCGAGGAAAATTGCGAAGACGATCGACCCTTTTTACTGCATTATTTTTCCTGGGCCGATTATGCAGTTCTCTGCTCGATGTTAATAATTTCCTGCATGATAGGTACCTTTTATGGTTTCTTTGCGAAAAGACAAGAAACCAGTGAAGATTTTCTTCTTGGAGGTTCCACCATGGGTACTTTTCCCATGGCTATGTCTTTAGCCGCGAGTTTTATCACGGCTATCGAACTACTTGGAAATCCTGCCGAGATGTATGCTCAGGTAGGTTTTACTTAATTTACTAATAATAATAATATCAATTAAATATCATTTTCTTCGTATTTTAGGGTACTCAATTTTGGATGACATGCCTAGCTTTTATTTTAGTGGTACCAATCACTTCTTATCTATACTTGCCAGTTTATATGAAGCTCAGATTGACCTCCAGTTACGAGTACTTAAATTTACGGTTCAATCGACATTGTAGATTACTCGCAAGCGGATTATACATGCTTCAAATGATTTTTTATACGTCAGTCGCCGTGTACGCGCCGGCGTTAGCTCTAAGTCACGGTAACTTTGAAAAAAAATCTTATTTCTATAAAACCTCATAATAGGTTTTCTTTTTCTAGTCATTACAACAGGAATTAATACTATCTTTTCCTTTTCTTATACAGTCACAGGCCTTAATACTTACATAGCTGTTACTCTAGTCTATTTTGTCTGCATATTTTACGCCTCGCAGGTTGGTATAAGGTTTATTTAATAATTTTCCATAGATATTAAAGAGAAAGAGAAAGAGAAAGTGAAAAAGAGAGAGAGAGAGAGAGAGATGTTCGGACGCTATGTATTTAGGGTGGTATGAAAGCGGTCATAATGGCTGACACGTTTCAAGCAGCCGTTCTCCTAGGATCTCTCTTCCTCATAGCCGGCTTAGGAGTTTCCTGGGCAGGTGGAAGTTCACTCGTCTGGGAAGACAATCGAATAAGTGGAAGGATAGAAGTCTTCAATATGGATCCTAGTCCAACTGTACGACATAGTTTTTGGAGTGTTGTCATTGGGGGTACTTTCTATTGGACCTCCATGTATTGCAGTAATCAGGCTTCCGTCCAAAAATATCTCAGCGTTTCAAGTATCTCTCAAGCCAGAACGTAAGTTAAATTTGCCAGAAATTTTCTGTCAATGATTTCATCATCTTTTCCTTGCAACCTACAATTGCTTTTTCCAGGGCTTTGTGGGTTTCCAGTTTCGGAATGATCATAATATATACGATCAATTTTTTAACGGGCATGGTACTTTATAGCGTTTACAAAGACTGCGATCCGCTTTCAGCTCATTACATAAGCGGCTCCGATCAAATACTGCCCTTATACGTGATGAATTTTTTGGGAAGTCTTCGTGGTATGCCAGGTTTCTTCGTTGCTGGTATCTTTGCAGCATCTTTGGGGTTAGCATGTTTAAATTTAATTACAACTACGATATATAGGCAACAGTTTTATTATTATATGTTTGTTAATGCATTTAGAACGGTTGCAAGTGCTTTGAATTCTTTGGCTGCAATCACGTGCGAGGATATTCTTCAAGGACTATTCAAGATGGAGTTACCCGCACGAAAAGGAGCAATTTATGCCAGATGGATTAGTATATTTTTTGGTATCCTCAGCTTCGCTCTTGTCTTCGTTGTGGAACAACTTGGTAGCGTTCTCCAGGTAATTAAATCGTCAACCTATGACATTTGCATGATCCATCAATTAACGAGATCATCTTTAAGGTGGCTTTATCGTTCAATGGTATGGTGGGCGGAGTTACCTTGGGGTTATTCTCCTTGGGCATGTTCGTACCATGGGCTAACGCCAAGGGAGCCATGTTAGGGGCAATTACCAGTCTCTTGATAGTTCTATGGATCGGTTTAGGAACTCAATTAGCAATTTTCAACGGTCACATTAATCTCGAGAATAAACCTCTATCGACAAAGGGTTGTCTATGCTTTAACGACACGGCCGAGCCGACAATTGCATTGACGAGCTTTACAGAGGAAAATAATGATTACGAGATTTCTTCTATTTATAGGGTAAGCTGACAAGAACATGGATTATTCCAAAACCATTCCAAGCTTTCATGATTTTTCTTTGTTTCTTTATCTTTTTGGATAGACGAGTTATCTTTGGTACAGTGCTATCGGTTGCATCCTGACTTTGGTAGTTGGTTTCATGATCAGTCTTCTAACCGGCTTACAAAATCCAGCTGAACTCGATCAAGATCTTCTAAGTCCCCCAGTAGCAGCCATAATTCGTTTGCGATCGAAGAAACGAACGAATAGGATGAACGTTCAAGGCGTTGCAAATTTTGGCCTGGAACTCGATGACGAGAAAGTGGATACTCGTAAAAATCCAAAGTGATTATAATAATCTTCTTTCATTACGATTCTTACGTGTACGGTTTAATATTTGTAGAAAATTGTCTCGATCACGAGATACGAGTTAAACTGGGTTGCAAAGATAACAAGTCGTAAGTGGCTCATTACGAGTTTTTTGGTAACGAAAGAAAACAACGTTTTACGAATTTATTCTAACTTTTGAGCGATAACGTTAAAAGATAAGTGTATCATCTAACAAGTAGACTATCTAAAAAAAAATGAAACGGTTGTAAGAATGGATTTAGAGTCAATCGTTTCTTCAGCTTTTAACAGCTACGTTAATATTATTATATTTCTCATTGACTAATTTTGTCTTTTGTATTGGTATTATTATTACTACTCTGTTAAATTTATTCTTATCATTAGTGTTATTTAAAATGTCTTGGTTAAAAGGGTCAACTTTTGCCCGTTCATTGATGGTTCTATTTTCTTTCTTTTTTTTTTTGTTTTCTTGCTGTGTGTGTTTTTTTTTTAATGATTTTATTTAATTGAACTGGCTTTAAACAGTCAAGATTTTCTGATGTACGTTAATTTGTTGAATAAATGTATGATCAAGTATTTTCTTGATTATTTCATTATTAATCATAGAAAAGTAAAAAGTGCAAGCACCTGTGCGTCTGACATAAGGTACGTTTGTGAAAACTCGCTTGTGTATCAGTGGTAGAAAGAGAGAGAGAGAGAGGGAGAATGATAGAGGGGGAGAAAGAGAGAGGTAGAGTGAAAGTGGATCAATACGAGCGACGACGACGTGTACGACGAACGTTTTGACCTGGCCTGGTAGCGTACGAATGGAGTATCCTTCCTTAAGTCGTACCATGCGTTCCATAACAGAACGCTCGTGTCAAATAAACGTGACTTGATCTTTCAACTGACTTAAAGAAAATTACAAAGAGTAGACGATATGGCTATTTGTTTATTTTCACGATATTCTTTGAGAGAGATTCTTTATCGTCCCTCAATTCCCAACATCTTTCACGGTTGAAGAACGAACGGAACGTTTTTCAGTGAATCCATATGCGATGTGATATCAAACTAACTAATCAATAATAAGTGAAGGAAATTTTTGCTATTACGATTTGTGCGATCTTTTGGAAAGAGTATCGTGGAGTCGGTTTAAAAACGCAAGAACCGTTTGACTTTCTTTAGAAAATCCTTTTTAAATCCAGTCAATATTAATAGAAACGAATAAAGTTTCAATCAACTGTAGCGAATCAGATTGACATTGTAAGTAAACGTTTTGACGTATCGGAAAGCTCTTTAGCTCGTCTAGTTAATATCCATTCGTAGAATGTTAAAGGAATGATCTTTCGGTTGAATAATCTGCCATGGCTTAGGCTCTTACGATGGATCATTTTTGTACCACTCGTATTGTATGTTACTTTTTTAATCATTCGGTACAAGAATAATGTACCTTTGAGAAGACCGGGATCTATTTCTAATCTCGATGACGGTGACAAGGAATCATCCGCGATCGAGAGCCTCTTTTTCGAGCTGGAAACTGCGACCGAGAAAAAAGAACGAAATCGTTACGAGAATGTTGGCCTTGATAAGAGAGACGAAGAATCTATAAGGGAGGTAGAGGAAATGGAGAATCGTGAGGATTCGAAAAGTTTATTAGAGGATATCTTTAGAAGAGCAGATGTTGACGAAAATCAATTGTTAGATATTCAAGAACTAGCTAAGTGGATTCATGCAAAAATCACAGAACACATTCGTCGTGCTATGCAAGAAAACGTTGGTCTCTTCACTGCCATCGACAATAATCCAAGAAACGGTAAGGAACCGATAAAAGAAACTATCCGAACCAATAATGTCCAACTAAGAATCGGCATTCGATTAAAACTGGTTAGACAGGACTGAATTCTAAATTCAATTCGATGACAACTAACTCGTGTTTGCTTATCCATCACTTTGTTTCTACGTCTTCTTCTATAGGCGAAGTTTCCTGGGAAGAATACCACGCACACTTCCTACGATGTCACGGTTTCTCAGAAAGTTATGTTAAGTCACACGATAAGAAACACAAGGAGATGTCTCGAACGTTAAAGGAGAGTATTATGAGAGACAGAGCTAGGTGGACGGATGCTGCAAGAAATGATCCAGAGAAATTGACTTTAGATGAGTTTTTGGCATTTACTCATCCGGAGAGCAGTCACAGGGCACTTTTGCAAATGGTGGAGGATCTTTTTGAGAAATTTGGTAATCGAGTTTATTGAAATATTTTTATAATGATGATGATGATGCTGATAATGATGATTATTATTCGCGTAGATCGCGACGGTGACGAGCAATTGACAGAGGATGAATTTTCGGATTTGCCATCCGAAGGTGTCGGTTTGGAACTCGATGAAGATCGACATCAAACGGTTGGTGGTAGTGCCGATAGACGAAAAGAATTTCGTCATCTCATTGATAAAAATAAAAATGGAAAGGCAGATCGTACTGAACTCTTGGTTGGTGTTTTCCTCTTTCAACTCGATTTTATTTTTCCTTCTGTTCTTTCTTATTTTCTCTTCTTCTTCCTCTTCTTCTTCTTCTTCTTTTCTAGATGTATATTGATCCACGGAATCCAAGACACGCGATTCAAGAAGCCCAACATTTGATCAGCCTCTCGGATATAAATCTCGATGGGAAATTAAATCTCTCAGAAGTTTTAAGCAAGACCGATCTTTTTTTGTGCAGTAAAATGGTTGACACCGAGAAAAGTTTCCACGATGAATTTTAAAAATTCAACTAATTTTATTTTCTATGGATAAATAAGACCGGATTATTAATTAGTCTTTTGAAAGAGCGTATCTGTGATGGTTTTTGAGTTACTCACCATCAAATCGATCGTATTGAATACAATTGTTCGTTTCGATGAATAATCAATGAATCGAGTATAATTTTAGATTAATTATTTAACTTTAAGGAGTTGATAAGTCCGTCCTCGTATAAGTTTTTATGTACAACAGTTTAGTGTTCCTCTGATTCTACAAACTACAATTGCATCGTAGTGAATAAAAAAACTACGAGAATACATTTGTCACTATTAGAACAATAACGAAAAGTGAATACTTTCTTTTCAGGAAGGTACATATAAAAGGGATATATGTTTAAAGGTTCCTATACCTTATCACCACTTTTGTGTCTTTTAATCGTAATAAAATCATTTTTCTGAAAATATATGTATATATTTAAAAACGTGTATTATTTTCGAGTACTCATTCTCATTAATTCATATTTTGGAATGAGAAATGGATCGATCAAACTAAGCTTTCTATCCGTGTATGGCTGTTTTTTTTTTTATATAGATTTTTATTAACAATCGACAAGTATTGATTCTACAGAGACTCGAGAAACAAATAATTTGAATCATTTCTTAATGGTTTACACGTGCGAGCACTTACAATTTCGATTAAAATTTCTAATTGTATGAATGGTTCGTATAATTCGCGTTATGTTCAAACAAGTACCAATTTCATCAGAGAGAGAGAGAGAAAGAATGAGAGAGGAAACGATAAAGATGATTATATCGTGTTGTATTGCATTTACATTGCATTATTTTTTAACTGAATAAATTCTTATGTACAATGAAAAATAATTTATCATGCAGTAAAAGATTATAGGTAATGTAATCTTAAAATGATTCTCTTCACAATTAATCGTCACTTTCATTTGTTCTAAACGATATAAGGACACTTTTATCACCCAACTTTATCATAGTGTTTCCAAGTTGAACAATGATAATACCAAATACGCAATATACCCACTTCCTCTCGCAATCATTTTCTATCTGCTCTCACGTTTTACCTTTAACAGTCTAATTGAATTATTGAAATTAGTTAAAGTTTTGTAGATTTTGATTGAGCTCAAATAATCTTACCTTGATTGAATTTCATTGTTAAATTTCATATTTAACTGTCATAAAAAAAAAAATATAAAATGTAATTTGAGTTATCATCGAAATTGACGTGCCGCGAATTGAATTGCCAAGGATATTCTTTCGAAGCATTTGACATTAGTGTGCGTCTCTTCTAAATACGTGATTCGATAAAGCTTACTAATAACATTTAATATTTAATCGATATTTTTCTTATCTTCATTATCAAGCGTCTTGCTGATGTATATATTTTATTTATCCTTATTTGAAATATTTATAAAATCCCAAATCACATCTTTTTCACTGGACACATCGTACACACTTAACAATACTATTTCTTATTTCTACATAGGTGCACGCACATATAAGTTATATGACATATACACACACCTAAAATCAAAAAGAACTTGCTGTTATTTATTGATAACGATCGTTATCGTTAAGATCAATGATTTGTCACGATACATATAAGTAATACGTATTGTAGACTCGTTAACAAATAATGAATTTCTCTTGCAAACCGATACTGCATCGAATGTATTTAAGAAAATAATGAGGAGATTTAATATAATATTATAATATCTACCCAGTTAACACAAAATGTTAATATGACGTTCGATTTACGTCATATTAATGTTTCGTGTTAACTGGGTATATAATATAATATATAATAGGTATGTATATATGTACATACGTGCAATTATTCAATATCCATTTATCCATCTCTACATCGAACATATTTTCACGAATTTCTTTATATCGTCTCTTTCAATCGATCATAATCACTCATTTCGTTATTTCGGGCTTTTCCAAAACACTGGTTGCTCTTTTATGTGTTCATAATCGAGTTAGAAAACTTGCTTAACTTGTACCAATCAATATTGAAATATATTGTATTTCCAAGGAATTCATTTCAATTTCATCGAGTTAGCCTCGAATCGTATTACACCATATTCGATGCATCGTGATTGAACGATAGGTGTTTCTACGGTGATCGTATAATCTGCTTTGCTCGATGGTTGTTGTTCATTATCCGTCGTGGTTATCATTGTGGTTGTAATCGTCGTCGTCGTCGTCGGCATCGTCGTCGTTGTCGTCATTGACGTTGTTGTTGTTGTTGTTGTTGTCGTCGTCGTCGAGTTCAAAGGCATTGCTGGATGTTCGATAGCTCGAGGGGATGATGTTTTAGTACGAGATTTATTTTTCGATGTCGAAGATTCGCAAGAGCTGCCATAGTCAGAACGCCTTTCTGCAACCACGTTAAAGATAAAGCAATTTCGTTTGTAGGAAAATGTTTTCCAAGTCATCGAACATTGACAAAGACTATGTATATTTATTACTAGGAAAAATGTCATTTCTAGCTAATAAATTTTTCCTACGAATTTCTATGACCAATCGAAAAACTTACCCGAGGTTATTCGATAAGGCTGACAACCGCTGTAAGTCGACTGTCTTCTCGCTTGAAGGTCAGTTCCTCTTAGGGAGAGATAAACGGTGATAGTTTTATCCAAAGCTAGTCTCACCTATTAATGTGATAATATTTTTCTTATAACAAATCTTAATATTAAGAACAACCGTTGTTTTTTCTATTATCGAATGTTTCTTGATAGGTAAAGAATCTTTGAGTATTTGGTTATTATATAAGCTGGATTTGTCGAATTATTCTCATCGAACGATACGTGCATAAGTTGACCGCAATTTCGAGCTACGCAAGAAGTTCATATATACGTATGTGTATGTGAGTTATGTATGTGAATTTAACCATACTCGTTAACGATCCTTGTTCACGGGTATGCGGCATCGTAACGTAGACGCGCGCGCGTTTTAATGACTTTCCTGATTTTCCCTGTGAATCGGGGGTGAGAGAGCTTTGTTCGCTATGAAATACACGAGATGCGTTTCTATTTAAGCGTACTGATCGCCTACATTTCAACGCGATCATATTTTAACTGCGGCTTATAATTTGCTAAAGACTGCTCGAAACTTTGCTAATTTCTCGAACCTGATTTTAATGCTAATTATCTTCAAGAGTAAAAGGAGAAAATAAATTCTACAACTCTCTCTCTCTCTCTCTTTCTCTTTTTCGTGCACGCTACTAACAAGTTCTTTCTTTATTCCAATATGGTTGATTATTTTCGAGAAAACCTTCGTGAAAGTTTTTTTTTTATTGAGAAGAATTATTCCACTCGTAGAAGAAAAGAGAATTTCTTACCTCGCCATTGAGAAAGCAATAGAGAGTTGCAATGAAGAGACCCTGGAATGACGTAAGAAAGTGCGTCGAATACGACCACAATGCAAATTTCTTTACGTTGTCCAATGGAGCTTCAATCATGAATAAGACGTTGGTGATACCCAACAAAGGTAATAAAACTACAGCTGCTCTTACAGCTTTTCTGAAAAGCATAAAAGCTGGATACTAGTATGAGTTTGAAATTTTAATATCTTTTAACACATATTCGTCTGATAATTATTTACAACATTTGTAAAATACTGCTGATTATTAAATGACAAATTTTTAATATGCTGACGAATATGTGTTAAGGGAATCACCCTGTGTGATGGGTTAAAATAATCGAATTTTATTTTATATAAATTGATTCTTAAACGTGTTTAGAATTTATTTACACCATACTGAAATATTAATAAATGTATCATAAAAAGTTCAAAGTTGTATTTCTTTCTCACACAGAGTGATTCCTTTAATAATATTTTTTCTTTTTCCTCTTATTCCCGTCGACGAACGTCTACGATGAAACGATCTACAAAGAATTGACAAAAAAGCCAATAGACTATTGCAATTAGAAATAGAAATTTTATTGATTGCGAGAAAGAAAATCTAAATGAATGATATGTAGCTTGTTAGAAAAGAAATGTTCGTTCGTCGACCGAATACAAAATGAAGTGGTTTATTCGAGGTTGACATTACGATCTATTTAATTAGACTCGGTCAAAGCTTACAGAACTTTTTCAATCTCGCTAGTATGACTTTGCCGTAGTTTCACCACCAACACGCGTATGATGTTGAGCAGGAACAAAAAATTCAGCTGCAACGTTTAGACAGAAAAAGGAACACTAATTAAAACCCAACTGCAATACACGTAACCTAGGATTATTTTCTTTGACATGATTTTTAATGAAATATGTCTAACTTATTTAGTTATTTGTTCATTCTAAATTAATACGAGCTTGATACTTACAAGTATGACACCAAATCTAGGACCTTCGAGAATCCAAAAGTAGGAAGACAAATTGTATCCCGACCAACATCTCGAAAATCTAACGAAAAAGTTACAAT
>JACGTP010000034.1:630167-788482 GCA_023678845.1 Mischocyttarus mexicanus | reverse complement strand
TTAATTGTTAGTCTTCTTCGAGCGTCGGAAGGTGAAACAATAATATTAAGAATATGACATTTATTTCGCGTCGCGTATACGTGTGTGCGTGTTTTCTTCCTATGCAGTGATATGCATTTGTGAACGAGTGTGTTTAGTGGTGAAGTGTAATAAGTGCATATATGGATATACAGTATTGGATGTAAGAACAAAGTATATTATATTTAAAGTAAGTTGACTACAATGTTTAATCTTTTTAATATTTAACCACACATGCATCGTAGGATTTTCAATAAAAAATCTAAACGTCAAGTTTTTTAATTGGAATAAAGCTAAACGATAGGGTGGATGAATAGATAGAGAAAAGAGAAAGAGAGATTTAAGTGAAACGAAAGCTTGTTTAATACTGTTTCCCCGTCTTATTATGTTTCTTTTATAATTTTATCGTTGAATTTGTATTTGACTTTCGTGTATGTTCGGTACTTGTCGTACATATTCGTATCTATTTTTCATATTAATCGTTAGTCTTCTTCGAGCGTCGGAAGGTGAAACAATAATATTAGGAATATGACATTTATTTCGCGTCGCGTATACGTGTGTGCGTGTTTTCTTCCTATGCAGTTATATGCATTTGTGAACGAGTGTGTTTAGTGGTGAAAAGTAATAAGTGCATATATGGATATACAGCATTGGATGTAAGAATAAAGTATATTATATCTGAAGTAAGTTGACTACAATGTTTAATCTTTTTGATATTCAACCACACATGCATCGTAGGATTTTCAATAAAAAATCTAAACGTTATAAAATTGTCTAATCAAACACTGTATGTACTCGTTTATAATTCGTACGAATAATTTTCATTACATTCATTCAACTGAAAAGGTTTCAAATATGATCTCGTGTTAGATTTATTTCATAATAATTCGTAATCAATTACATCTCGGAAATATAATGTTTAATCTTTTTAATATTCAATCACACACGTCATAGGATTTTCAATAAAAAATCTAATCGTTATAAAATTGTCTAATCAAACACTGTATGTACTCGTTTATAATTCGTACGAATAATTTTCATTACATTCATTGGACTGAAAAGGTTTCAAATATGATCTCGTGTTAGATTTATTTCATAATAATTCATAATCAATTACATCTCGAAAAGTAACCGCTATCTTTTTTTATTTATTTCTTAAACACTCCTGTATATTATCTTTTGTTTATACACTTATATTCAAACGTGTTTCGATCAAAGGGATACTTTCTTAGATTCGAATGATATCAACACGTACGATTATTAGTAACAGAAGTTTTCTTTAAATTATTTTCGGATTTATTTAATTCAGTTTTTATAAACAATACTTTGAAGTTTACATTTATGTTTAAATTGATTAAAAAATAAAATCTAGTAAGCATAACGGTACATGACATAGTTGTAAGTGACACTCACTGTATATCATTGTCAGAAGAAACGTTCGATTAAAAAAAAAATAGCCGATTACGATCTCCCTCGAGTATCATCGTTACTAGGATATTGAGTAAGCGTAATATTTCCTATATTCTTTTTTCCTTTAAAATATGTAAGATTTTCCTTCCTCTATTTTGTATTAGTAGATTCATCTATCTATCTATCTATTAAATATCATCTATATCTAATTTTAATTATTTTTTCAACCCATATCAACCATTTGATGTATATTTTCTTCAATTTAGTTATAATAAAATGACAATTAAGTTAATTTGCATCAATTCGTTCAACGTTTACACCTAAATACTTTTATTCTTTAAATATAATAATTATTTTCATAATTATTATGACAACGAAGGTAATCATAATTTACTCGTTTGACCTTTCTAAAATCATTATCGTTGTCGTGGAATGCAAATCGAAAGTGATTCTTGACTGACTTCGCATGTCGACCTACTTGAATTTCAATCTACAACACGGAAATACTATTTTTGAATTATCAGAGAACTTTCAGAAGGAGAGTTAATATTTGTCATTTCTTATTTTTTTAAATATATTTTTTAAGTTTAATGCTTAAATCTTTCCTCTTTGATCGTATTTTAACGTAACGTATTTTTGATCTATTTTTGTGAAACGCGATAAAAATTGTAACAACGATACGATGTAGATATCGGATACTTTATTCGAATAGAAAAAAAGAAAAAAAAAAAAAATACAATGTATTCTATTGAACGAGATATAGAGTATCTATCGATTAGACACGCGAACCAACCTTGAATGCTTCCAAGTCCTTTGTAAGTTATGTAATTGATATAGAAATGTTATGGACGATTATGTAGCAGCCAATTACTGTTTCCACCATAGCTGTCTAGATCGGTTGTTATGGTCATTAAGATAATACGAACGATAATGTTAAATGACAGAACGATAATATTTTAAATGATAGATTTATCTTCACTAAATAGAATAGAAATACAGTAAACCCTCCTATAACGCGTACTCTTTTAACGCATTTTCATACTACGCGATTTCAGTCCCTCGTATAACGCGTGTTTTCCCCCATATAACGCGAAATTTATAATGATTTGAAGTTTGACAATTAACAGTTCATAGATAATTTCACGTACATCTGCACATTGTGTCAATTGAGAATACTCCTACAACGCGATTTCCCATTACGCGGAACGAATCTACCGCGTTATAGGGGGGATTACTGTACAATGATCTAAATGTTATAAAGAGAGTAGAATGAGTTAAAAACAATCTCCCCAAACGAAATAAGTATTTTATACTTGAAACTTTCATTCCCTCAGAGAGAAACAACGATTAATACGGAAGTATTGTATAAGTTAAGAGGTCCCATTTAAAATCGATGTCCGGCAGAGAGTAATCCACGGATTTGAAACTGTAATATTCGTTGAATGAAGAGAAAAATGAGAATCTGACTGTAGTTGCTGGAAAATTGCCAAAGATTTTAAATGCGTTTAGCTAATATACGCATTGTCTTCCTTTTTTCTATGTTTTTTTTTATATATCCAAGAGAAAAATACTATACAGAATATTTTCTTTTTCATCTTTTCATGGTATTTTATAAACATGTAGAATCATAGGAATATAGTAAGAAGATGAAAGGATGAAAATATATAGTGAAAGGTAGGAAATACTTGGATACTTTTCTATTTCGTTTTCCGATCAAAGTCAATATCAATCGTGACTTATTCCTTATGTTGCTGATAACGTTGTATTTTATTGACTATCTATCCTAGTATCATCGTATAGACAGCATGGATGAATCGATGTATGGGTGGATATTTCAGGATAGTGTCAAAGGTATGTGGATGCCTACGCATTTCAGCGTACGTATATCCACGTCAGGAAGCGTATGATCGAAAATGAGCTTAGTAATCGTAATCGTAATCATAATCGTAATCGTAAATCGTGGTTAATAAATCCTTATGCAAAGATGATTTTGTCATAGAATGAAATTTCACATAGCCATTAAAGATACCCATGCAAAAGATGAAATAAAATAATAAAAGGAAGTGTTATCAGTGGAAAGTTCAATGTCTCGTTTGATGATTGACATGCATGAGTGGATCGGTTAGGTCAATTCACTCGAGACTTAAACGCGAGTTGGTTTATAAACATTATGCAAACATAATGTAAACTAGAAAAGTGCAACAGCTTTTGAAGGATTGAAGAAAATCTTTTAGCATCGTCTACTCAACGCGATATAAAAAAGGGAAGAAAGAAGAATCGCGTTTCTATTTAAGGTACGTTCGTGGCCGGCTTTTTTGCGAGGAAATGGGACGATCGATTGGAAGAAGAGAGGAGGCACGAAGGTAACCAAGGGGCAAGGGCATCCTTTTTAGTAGGTCAGAATTTCCAACATCGTCGCGTAGACCATCGGAAATGCTGGAGTGGCCACTCCTTAGGACCCTCCGCCACGAGTGGATGGAAAAACAGTAAAGTGCTGATGCAGAAACACATAGACGAGACAGTCACCAAGGGATAACCGTTTATTCTTTTTTTATGTTCTAAGTTTTTACCTCTCGCTGACAGTCGCGAGAAGTTTCCTTAAATCGGTTTAATCGGATGGAAACATTTTGTCCGGGATGTACAAAGAACTGAGACAGACTGACATAAAGCAGATTTTATATAATTAATCTACTCGTGCTCGTGGAAAAGATGATTAAGTCGTAAGATCCAAAAATAGTGTATCTTCCTTTTATTATAATTTATATTTACAACATTAATATTTTAATTATTCGCGTTTGACTGATCATTGAAAAAATGATCATCACGTAAAGTGACGATGATAACGTTTCCTTTCTATACAGGTTGATCGATCCACAAACTCATTGTTAATTAAATAACAACTTTAAAGTGTTCTTTTATCAACAACAATTCTTTGTATTCTTTATTTACTAGATCATTGGAGAAGAGAGAAAGGGGATTTCGGTATTCCGTCTTTATATAATTAAATCTTCCATAACTATTATATTAATTAGTACCTTTATTGGCTTTCATTCATAATATGTATTTGTTTACGTAATGAACGTTTGTACGAGCATTTAATCATTCATATTTGTTATGTATTATCATTGAAGTAACCACTTATAAGGCCTTCTCGCGTATTAATCGATTCAAGTATAATTTATATAAAATACAATTTCACTTTTGTCTTTTAGAACGATCCTTTCAGTTTACTTTAATGTAAAAGGAAAAGGTGACTAGTAAAAGATTGTGAAATTAATGAAATTAGTACAAAGGTATTTTGTTGTTTATCAAACCGTTGTTAATAACTGGATGAATAAATAAAGTCATTTTTCACCTAGCGAATATGCGAATGAAAATAATACCAGCTCAAATGGTTGGTATTAAAGTTAGAAATATGAGTGGCCGTGATAAAAGGTACTTTAAAACGCACTAAAATACGACCTCATATATTCCGTCGTTCTATTTGGTATTACATTGAAGTTAAACCATGGCCTGTTTATGTTATGCATCTAAGTCTTGTACAAGGTTTCCTTCCCTCCCTTCTTCACTTTTTTCTTCTTCTTCTTCTTCTTATTATTATTATTTGTTCTTTTTCTTTTAATTCAACAGAAGATATATTATCCCTTTTTATTTTTATTCTAAGCTCAACTCCTAGGATCTTGGTAATTTTAAATAACGTCATTCCGAGCTCACTCCTCACGCATTAAATTTGAATCTGGTAAATAGTCGTGGCTTGCTAGCTGTCTCTCTCTCTCTCTCTGGAAAATTTCATCAAACATAGAATTCCAATTATATTCTACTATAAGTTTCAAGGCTAATGTAACTGGTTATTAACAGAAAATATTATTCATTTCTCTCTAACGTTATGCATCATAAAGGAAAAGCTATTTTAAATCCTGTTAATGTACGCGTATAATCCGAGGAAAGTGAAATTTGTGATGATTATTCGAATAAAGATAATATTTGGAACAGATTATACATGGATTCATCTAGAAATGTATTATTATTATTATTATTATTATTATTATTATTTTTCTTTTTCAAATGGTTTTCATTATGTATCAAAATATATTCCTACTTGCATAATTTGTTTTCATATTTTACCAGACGATACGACGAATTAATGTTAACTTTAAATTTATGTTAAATTTCGAAAAGTATCTTTTTAATTGTCATTTCTTTTTCTATCGATCGATAAAATAGTAACGGATTGGAAATATGCAGATAAAATGGAACCAAGCACTTATTTGATAGTTTCCGGACAGCCGTTGATACCGCGATACGAGAGAAATCTGAAATTAATTTGATATTAATTGGCTACCGTGCGAGATTGCTATTTTCGACTCGTGCGTGCGTGCGTGCTTGCTTGCGTGCGGCGAGTTAGGCTTGTTCATTGAAATTTCCAACAACGGTAATGAATGTGTTCACGGCGTTCCTAATTAGCGTAAGATGCGAATTAAATAGTTTTGATCTGAAAAATATACTTTTTTTTTTATTTCGTTTAAAAAGAAACACAATGATTAATTAAGAATCTAATTGTAAGAATAATTTATCACGTCTAGTAATATTTTGACGAACGTTATGTCGAATTTCAAGGAAAACCTTGATGATATTGGATGAAACAACGCAGATTGGTGGATTGTCGGCATGATTCGACTAACTGTCAGTTGCTAAGTCTAGGAGTATTTGTCCCTTGACAAGGATGAGATGATGCTTCTTGCATATGCACCTATCGTCAAAAGGAAGGAGGGAATCGGAAGCTTTGACGCGTGGTATGTATTAGAGAGATACGAGTTAACAATGCATCCCGTTTCCACCTACGAGATTGCTTTCACTATAACGCTTACTATTCCCAAATACGTCTATTTTACGCTCGTAGAATATGCCATGTCAGAATAGAATTCTTCTAACTATTCTTCGTTTATTCGAGTTTCGCATAAGATATTTAGAATATTTGAGGTGCTATGAAAGGGGATACGTGTACGATGTCGTAGACGTATGAGAAACCTCGAGTACCTACCAAACTTGATCGCATTGAAAATGAAAGATGCTGCTGAATACCTTCTACTCCATGTAGAAACGCGAACGACTTGTTCCTCTGCAAATGAAAACTTCAAAGAATTCTGAGTTGGCGTCAAACTAATAGACATCTAACGCTCAATGAAACAGAATATTGATTTTAATTGCACCAAAGGCAATCGTTACACTAATGCGTTCTCGTCCTTTGGTCAATTGATATTCGTCGATCAATAGAAACCCACAGAACGCGTATCTTTGAAAACCGAGATAAACAGCAGAAACAATTTACGGCAAATCTAAACACGAAAAAGCAAACGTAAAGGGCAAAAAATAAGCAAAGAAATTGTAATCAACCACCAGCTCAAAACCTTGGGAAAATACGAAAAGCAAATTTAACTGCGTTGAGAGAAAGAGAGAGTTTTGGAGCATTGAACGCCAAAGGGAAAATGAATAAATTCAAACGAGACAAAGGAAAGATGAGGATGAGAAAGGGATAATACACGTAGAATAGGAGACTATAAAGCTAATACGTCAAGAAAATAAGAAAAGAGGTCTAAACTAGATAGAAGTAGTAGTAGGGATAAGCTAAGCTAAAGTACTGTAAATTAGCTTGTCTAACAAATTTGCAACGATTGATACAATATAAGTATTATAAATTATGCACCATTTTATGCACCAATACGTTAATTCTACATTCATCAATAAAAGAATTTCTTAAACATGAAAGTTGAATTTTCAAATGTCGCATTTATCGTAAAAATATATTATTCCAAACGTAATTTAATCAAAAAATGAAACTATAAAGTTTAACCACTCAAAAGAAACTTCTTGTCCGTTATATAAGCTGCTCTTTATACCCTTCCTAATTATTATTTGTTGACGTACTTGAAAGGTATTCGTCAGTAAACTTTCTCACGTATCGAATCGACGTTCTTTTCGAAAATGGGTTAATACCTCGAAAATTAAGTTTGCATAGTCTCTACGATGCAACGGAATCATAATATTGATATTAGATAAAATGTTCGTAATGATAATCGAGGTATTGCAAATCAGCATCTACCGGTATCGCAAATATTAAGGTCATGTTATCATATAGGACTATGTTTTTCAATAGTACCGTAATATATTTCTCTGATTAATACGATTACAAATTGACTAATCTATTAGTAATGTAATACTGAAACAATACTCGTATAATACGGTCAATATTTCTTGACAATGACATTATCAAGAAATAAAAACACACTACTAAATTCATAAAACAATAATACGGATGATTCTTATCAATTTGATTGTTTGTCATAGACAAATTTCAATATTACTGGAATAATCGTGACAAAAAATAAAAAATGTAATTTAACAGAATAGAGAAAGGCACGGTATTGTTCATTTTAATCCTACCTCCATTCTTGAGAAATTCAAAAGGTACGAAGAAGCAAGCAAGGTTTTTCGTTTCCTCGAAGAGAAGAAAAAAATCGTTCAGGAATAAAATCCCTTGAAGTAGTTATCTTCTTCTTCCTGCAGTTACTTGCATGCATGCATATATCTCATCAAAAATCGACCTAAGAACCAAATACGTACGATCGATAGAAATGTACAATTTTCGAACTTGACTCACACACATCATGACGATTATGCTATTTTTTGACGTATGAAAAATTCTGTTACTTTCTCGTTCTATTTCAAATGAATTCTTTTACTGTGATGTATGATATTTATATATTTATATATAATTATAATTATAAAGATGTGGTATGTTATTATTTGGCAAATAAACGGCATTTTTTCGCAAACAAGTACGAAGCTCGTTTTATTCTTTCCAAAGAATAACAAGATTCCCTTGACGCAGTACTTAATTAGTAGAAAACATGCCATAGGTACACGTAGTCTCACAGAAACAAGAAAAAAATAACGATTTAGAGGATTGCGTGATATTAACCGCGCACATAAGTTTTCTATAGAAACATAATTTACTCTACTAAAAGAAAAATACCTTGAACAAGAATTTCTCGAATGATAGATTGCAAAAGTTGTCTTTCAAGATGGTTAAGGAAAATATGGAGAGAAAATAAAAGTGTTATGTTGAGAGTGTTCTATCATTGAGATTTCATTTTTATAGTTTTTAAAATTGAATGAATAAAAGATTATTGACTGGTTCTCGACAATCTAAAAATTATTCCAAATTTCTTTAGATCTTTGAATTTTTGATTATATTTCATATTAGAGACTCTTCAAGATTTATCTTGATTTTTGTTTTTAATTGTATTTAATAAAGCTATTATAATTGGAAGAAGAAAAAGGACGATATAACAGAATCGGTCTGATTTAGATTCTTGATTAAAAATTTTCTCGAAGGTTTTGACACCGACGGAGAAGACTCGAAAGAATTAAATATTAACTTTCAATGCTTTTCCTTGGTTTACTTCGCAAATTAGGTCGATATTAGATCGTTACTTCTGTTCATAATTTTATGCCTTACGAGATTGGATAAGCACAGTTTCCTAGCGTAATTGCTTTTCCATATCAGTCAAGTGGAACTTACGAAGAGAGAGAGAAAGAGACAGAGAGAGAGAGAGATTTCTATTTGGAAAATTGCTTAATAATAATCAAACGTAAATAATATGTAACATCGAATAAATTAAAATGAATAAAATTTGAATATTTTGAATAATTTTGTGGAGAAACTCACCCGAACGGATCCGTTTGAATTCTTTTCCTTGAAAGAAAAAGAAATTGTCAAATATCACGATGACTAACCAGTAACGAGTGACAGTTACGTGTCAACATTTTTGACAATACTGATTAACATTTTTGAAAGATCATCGAAAAAGACATTTTCACGAACGTGAATGAGACGAACAGAACAAATTTTAGGTACGCGCACGCTCACGTGCGAGAATGAATGAATGAATGAGTAACAGACAGATAGAGACTTGGATTATTGGAGATATAATTAATGACAAAGATTTATTGTATTGATGGAAATTAGAAGAGAGAAATAGAGTTGGAGGTTTAGAGTAAGAGTAAGAGAGAAACAAAATAGAAATATAGATGGTAACGCGTCAATGTACGCGCGCAAACTGTTCTCGAGGTTCGTCAGACGCGCATTCCGCCTTGAGTTGAATTTCTCCCTCCATCTGTAGACCTCGATTACCTTTTTGCGATTGGTCTTCCATTATCGAAACTTAGGATGATCAAAAGCATGATTAATTCATTTCAAAATACATTTTTTTCTGTTTGTATTTTTTTTCACATATTTCGAATTAAAAGGGTCATCATCCTGTGTGATGGGTTGAACAAATTCGAATTTTAGTTTTTGTATTAATTGATTTCTAAATATGTTTAGAATANTTAGAAAAGCAATTTTATATCATTGAATCTTTAAACACGTGTTTGCGATATTTCAAAAATGGTTTGACCGATTGTTTTGAAATTTTTGATAGTAGACTCGTGTTCTTATCGAGATTTATGTCTACAAATTTTTTTTACACAATATTGAAATGTTAATAAATATATTATTAATAAGTACAAAAAGTTTTATCTTTTTATTGGTCGTGAAAAAACAAATTCTTAAAAAATGTTTAAAAATCCAGCCATCACACAGGGTGACTCCCTTTTAAATCATTTCAAAATACCCAAACATATTGCTTTTTTTTTTTTCTTCTATCCATTTATTTGTTCGAAAAGTTTGTCAGGTTTATCGCTTTCTTGCTTATTAGTTTGGAAAACATTATTCTCTATTGGATGTATCGATAAACAAGTAATAAAAGTTAAGTGCTTAGAGACAAGATGGGTATTTTGTTTACGCGTTTATCGCAGTTTGATTTTTGTTATTCATCTTACAAAAATATCACAGACGTGATTATTCTTTTGAAATGTTAAAAAAACAAATTTACAATTTCAAAACTTCGAATGATTTTTTTTATTTATATTTCTAAATTATCATTGTACACACGTAAAATTGTATGTAAGAACTTTTAGATGAAATTCCTCAAACGACAATATTAAATTTAATTAAACGATTGCTTTTCCAATTAATCGCATAACGCACGATACTTTCTCTACCACCTACGATACATTTTTTTTTTTTTTTTCTATAGAAATGACGTACATTGTCAAAGAGAAAAACTTAAAACGATTGAGGGGTGTTCAGTAAAATTGTACGTTCATTGTTCGTTTATATTAAAATTCGTTCTATCTCATAAAATTGGTAAACGGGAGATTCGCTTGTTAATCGTATCGTAGAACGTGCATGCGTATCAACTTGACGGATTACGTAAAAGGCTATAATCGCTAATTAATTTATCGTTCCAACGACGATAAAGCGAACGAGAACTGGTGGAATGATTTATTACAAGGAACCTTTTCCACGAAAGAAAGGGTGGAAGGAGATTTCCCCTTTTTACGTAAGCCGAGCAAGGGTTTACGATTCACGCGTATTTCTTCCTCGAGTCACGTGATCGCAAAGGCACGCGTTTGAAAAGCCCGCGCTTGGGAATCCCGCGCTGTCTTCGATAATCCGTGTGTTACGAATTAAATGAAAATAAATACCAAAAACTATCCTATAAAAATATAAAATCTATAGAAAATCAAATTTTAACATTATTTTATTATATTTATGTCAAATTAAGACCAATAATATTTATTTTAGATACGAAATATTTATTCTTTTGTAATTAATGTCTTTACCAGATTTGAAACTTACATTTATTATCCCCAATAAAGAAATAATTTATTTAACAAATATTTAGATATATAAAACATAATATTACTTACATACGTTAACAATATATTATTAATATTTATATTTAAATCATAATATACATTTCTGACAACTTAACTAAAGAAAATCCAGGACTACCAAGATTATAAAACTTGCTGTGTTAATTTCAACGAACTTGAGAAAGTAACCTTTAAATTAGTTAGTGTAGAAAACATATTAAGGAAAAAATATGTTTCAGATACTTAAAAGAATTGTGAAGAGTGGAAAGAAGAAAAATCATTTGAATTTGATATTTTAATTGTGAAGTTTTAATTGTGACCTTGTAGATACGACAGAGAAAAAGAAACAAAGAGTGTGATTTATATATTCATTGTTGTGTCAAAGACTGTTTAGGATTGTTGTTTATAAGTTATCTCAGATTAATTTGAATTTTAACGATTCGAGTTAAAGGTCAATTTACGTGTGTGTACAAATACAAAAAAAAATACCGAAATTATCGACGTTGGGAAACAAGCAACGTTATCCTTTGTATTTGAAAAGATAGTTCAATACCAACCGGCGTTAAAATATTATTCTTAGTTAGTTGAAATCCTTTTTCTTATCATTTCTAAAAACACACTTTATTTATCTAATTTAATTGAATTGTATTTTATTATTTTTAACGAGATCATATCTAAATATTTGACACGTCAAAACTTTTAAGTGTAATAAGTGTGTTGTCCAATACGTACGCTTTTCATTGAAAAATGAAATAAGAAGACCTTCTATTTTGTTTTATAACTATTAAACGTTCTTCCAATAGATATTTTGTGATATATTTTTTGTATTATTAATTATTTATATTTACTTGAAAAAAAATGTTGTGTCGTGAAGGAAAACTAAGTTTATTCTACTTTTGTGCAGCTTTTGTAGTTGCACTTTTACCAGAATTTGTTTTGTGGTTAGAATTGGATAATGATAGTATATATTTGAAAAGTATCTTTTATCTGCATTTTGTTCAGTATAGTTTTTGCAATTTCTTTTTGTCCTTTTTCTATAATGGATTTGAGTATCAGGTATGAAGTTAATTCTGTATTATGTGATAGAAAATATTTGAATTTGTATAATCTTATATAATTGATTTATTATTTCAGGTTGTATTGAGATCCACGTTTCTAGGATATTTTGTTGGTATTGGAATAACAATATGTTCTTTTGCTTCGCCTTCATGGCAAATGTTTGGTGCTTATATGGCATTACTAGCTATATTCCATTATAGCGAATTTTTGTCTATAGCATGGGCAAGCCCATCAACTTTGAGTATTGATAGTTTTGTTCTCAATCATAGCATTGCTTATGCCATAGCTGCCTTTTCTAGTTGGGCAGAATACGTTATAGAAAGACACTTCTATCCAGAAATGAAAATGGCCTCTTTTGTTTCTTACTTTGGCTTAACGTTATGCATTTTGGGAGAATTATTAAGAAAAACTGCTATATTTACAGCTAAACATAATTTTAATCATATTGTACAAAGTGAAAAGAAACAGGATCATGTTCTTGTAACACATGGCATTTATGGAATATTTAGACATCCAAGTTATGTTGGTTGGTTTTATTGGGCTATTGGAACTCAGGTATAATATATATCATATTTTAAACAACAACCTTTAAAGTATTGCACTGTATATGTATATTAATGAAAATATTTTAATAATTTATTTTACATTTTCTTATTCAGCTTGTATTGCAAAATCCAATTACCACTTTGGGATATATTATTTCTTCATGGAAATTTTTCCACGATCGTATTCTTATAGAAGAATTAATGCTACAGAACTTTTTTGGCAATGCATACATCGAGTACCAAAACAAAGTATCAACTGGATTACCATTTATAACTGGTAGTAAAATTAATTTATAACAACCTGTAAACGTCTAGTCCAATAACGTATATTCCAATGCCGTTATGTCCACTTTAAACTGATCTCATACATCTTTTAATAAATTTTTGTTTATAATTAAGCACAATACCATTAAAAGTGCTTCTTTTTTTTTTTTGTAAATATGACAATACTATTTATATTGTGAAGTATTTTAATAGTAATATTACATTATTAATAACTGATACAAAATAGTAAAAAACCAAATAAGTTGGAAGTTTGCTGTTTACTAAAATTTGTTTCTTCGCGTTGTTATAGAAGCTGCTGCAAGTTAAAATTTCAATTTTAATATCTAATAACACAAGGTTGAAGTAAATTGTTCTTTTTTAACAAAATTATATTTATTGTCTCATACATGTATATATATATATATATTTTTTTTTTGTTCTTTTTCCTTTTTTTAGTATTATTTTTTAACAATGCAGGCTACATTTTAATCACGTTATATACTTTCAGTTTATAACTTCACATATGTAATACTTTAGTAATATGACTTATATAAGCCATATTAACACTTGGATTGACATTAATAAGCATTTTCTCAGTGATAAATCGTTGCAAAAAATGTGTCAAATTGTAATGGCATGTTAAATTTTGTTTACATAAGTTCTTACGGTTATTTACTCAAAGAGTTACAGTACTTTTTTACGTTTAAAGATAACGAACTGCGATATTATATTTTTCTTTTGTATGAAATTTATATTCTAGCCTATTGTAAAAAAATTCTCTTTTATTTATTGTATATATTTAAATGCGTAATAGATAAATCAAATAATGTAGATATACAGAGTTATGGAATAATAAAATAGATAACGTGTCAATTAACGCGAAACTAGACAGAGAAAAAGGTGAGATATTTTGTGGCCTATCTCTTTTCCAACATGGTATTTGATTATTCATTTAGAATTATTGAATATATCTGTAGATTGTAAGAATATATTAATTATTACAAGAGTAAATAATTAACTTTTATTTGTATGCACACGATGCAGCATATTTTCAATATCAATACAAGATTTGCAACACATTTTACTAGCACCCATTTGAACTATTATATTAAAGGTTCTAGAAATAACTTACTTTCGTTCGTATTTACGTAAACATGACTTTTCAAATTTCTTAATACACAAAATAGTTAAGATTGTTTATTTAAATTGTATTTTTTCAAGACTCATCTCCTCGTATTTAGTTATTAACAGAATTCGTTAACTTCATTGTACAACGAGTGATATTAGTTTGCCAAAGTATGAAATTAAGTCATAATTAAGAGAAATAATATTGTCTAGAATTTAGCATTTTATTATTAATTTGTTTCTTATTCGATCAAATCGAGATATGTTTTAATTTACTTTTATAATATTACTAGCATTATTGTTAAGTTATATCAATACCATTGTTATATTATTACTATCATCGTTATCTTTAAGTGCAAGATTTACAAAAGTACGTAAAAATGAATTTTTCTCGCTACACAAGTCGCAAGGATTTTATCTTTTAATGGTTGGCCTAAAAAAATATATAGATTTGATCATTATGTAATAAATCGCTTTGTAAGAAAACTTGATATACTCATTCTTTAAATATTTTTCTTCAATGCTAAATATGGCGATGAAAATAAATTTTGCAAATTGTGACTTTGTTCATATAATCATTACAATACTTTAGGAGACAAATCCACAGTTATCAACTGTTACAACTCTATTTTAAGAAATTTTACTGTGGCAGTGAAAAATTATATATTATTGTTATTTAACTTGGTTTTTTTTTTTCTCTTTGTTCAATCACCTATGGCAGCTGTAGAAATATATCTTAAATGTTAAATTAAAAATATTACAAATATATATTTATATATATGTTACTTTAAATCATAATAATTATTGTGTGGCGCGTTACTTAATATTAAAAAGTATAAAATAAGAAAGAAAAAATCCATATTAGGATTGCGTATATTTTTTAAACGAATGTATGTTGAATATAAGTGTTCGGTTGATTTAAATAATGTAAAAAAAAACTACGACGACATACCTGGATGGAAACATTTTCATTACAAATAAAAAATGGCAATTATCTTACTGAAAAGATTCTAATAATTATTAATTTGTAATAACGTTATTGGCCTAATGATAAATGAAATATTTCAGCAAAAATCAGAATTATTTTGCGTACTATTACTACTACTATTACGATTCTTATCGTTTTCAATTAATGAGTGTGATCTTAATTATATACTTTCATTAGCACAAACCTTTGCAAGTTTGATGTTAAGATTTTTTTAAATCGAATATCCTAGATTTTTTTTTACATCAATTAATAAATGTTTATCAATTTTCGTAAGTAGAAAAATGTTTAAATTGCAATAATATCGTACGTTTCGCTGTTATATAAAATTTGAATGTAATACCTGATTTGGCATCGTAAAAAAATGTATATTTTTTTGAACATTAAAACATTCCATAAAAGAACATCCATTTGAAATATCGAAAGATAAATTTTGATGGAAAATGAGATAGGATCGTATCATATATAGAAATCTCTTAATATCTTCTCAGCAGATTACCATGCATAGAAATGTTGTCAACTGGATCACTGTAAAATAATCATTTTTTCCTATTAAATACATACACTTTGATAAAATAATAAAGGGGAAAATCAATTGAATTATGATTAGCGTTTAATTGTGCCTATCTAATAATCAAACGTACCATGGTTTGGTCAGATTTGTCCAGATTGCGTTGACAAAGCGTTAAATAATTAATAAATTTATTAATTGTTTTTTCTTATCGACACATTCTTTTGAATATGACGGAAATACAAATATTACAAGCATTTATGCATTAGTATAAACTTGGAATATAAGTATACCGTATATAAATTGTATAAATTGAAATATTATTTGCCTACTTAAATTAATTTAATTTCTTGCTATATTAATAGCAGCACCTACGTAAAAAAGTGTATGAATAACGATGAAATTTCTATTTTCTATTTTTATCGCAATCAAGTGTTGCAACACGATCAATAATAAATAATTTTTAATATTACTTGTGGCTACATTTGCAGCAGGTTTAGGATGAATAATATTTACAGGAGGTGGGGGTACAAATGCATCAAAAATATCTGCATCTGTGTCCGTAAATACCAATGAAGATGGAATCCATCTCACTCTATGCAGCATGTAACGTTATTTGAAAAAGCTTGTATAATATTTCATCTATATGTATATAAATTTTGGAAAAATACTCTCACTCTCTTCTCTCTCATTCTTACCTGGTACACGGAGAAACATTTTTTCCTCTAATAGCTTTTTCTCCTATATCGATAGCTCCCGAGTCTTGTACTTCAAGAGTATAAATACAACCAGAAAATCCTTCGTGGTAACGTCCGTAGGTCATTGCATAATCAGGTACACCTCCTAAATACACACTGCCTCTGGTATTCAAAATTTGTTGTAATCCATCGCTAAGCCCACTTTCCGTATGTTCGCCGTTTAATTCGATGCTACCATCGCTACCTTGCCGTTTTAAAATAATTCTATGTCTTTCCCCATCGTCGACTCTTTGAGCAGTTACACGAATAACTGCTGGCCCTGATCCTAAATTGTATTGATATTCCACATAACTGAAACGGAAGCATATTTACTTAAAGTATTGTCTCTCGTTTGTCGCGACATGAAAAATCGTATGCATTTACCCATCAACAACTGCCAGAGATATATAATCATCAGGATTTAAGTCATTTGGTGTCTGACCGTGCCACATGATTAAACCATTAGTTTTATTCGTTGATATCTCGAAACCAAAAACTTCTCGTTCCTCTTCATGCGTCATTACAGATTTGTCCAACTCTAACCAGCCATCTCCTTTGAACGCAATGTCATAAGTGATCTCTGCCACTGTACCAATAATAATAATAATAAGAGATTGAATAAATCCTCTTTCTTTCTTAAACATATTCAATTGATAGGTACACTTACATTTTTCACAAGTTTGCCCATTAAAACCGAGTCTACAATCACATTTGTAAGATCCAGGTAGATTGGTGCAAGTACCCCCGTTTCTACATGGCGTATATACCTCGCACTGTTTCAATACATTTTCGCAATTTCTTCCTGCATATCCGTATTCGCACGTACAGGAATACTCACGCGAACCTAAATTCTGACAAAATCCGTGTATACAAGGATTCGATGTGCACGGATCGTACAAAGTTGTTGGTGGGTTTGTAGGTGAAGGGGTAACGAGCGTAGTACGTGGAATCGTCAGATTTGGATGAAGCATAGAACAATCTTCAATATTTGCCATATCCACTGCTGATTTTACAATCTCCAGGCTAACAGAAGCTACTTCAAGCTGCGTGTTACATAAGGGAATTACACAGTTAGTTACTAATATGTACTAACAACTAGCTCGATTGATTACAGATCTAAATCAGCTTGTTTACTTACTTCGCTAATGCATCCGCGAAAACTACTATTAACATTAAGATTTCTATTCAATGTTATTTTTCTACGATCGATTCCACCAATGTATAAAGGTGTATTCAGTGACATGGTACGTGCTCCACCGGGAGATCTTGCTTCTACAAATGGTTCTCCATTAACAGATAATTTCGCTTCCCTGTAGTCTCTATTTATCGTTACGTATGTCCACGTTCCAGGTTGTATGATGTAATTAGATTTTAACGTGGCCATACCCGAGCCAATGTCGTAGCAAAATTCAACATGTTTGTTCTTTATTATAAGTGCTGCGAAATCTCCAACTCCTTCTTCGCTTTGAGAACAATATATCAAGATTCCGTCTCCATCGTCAGTAGGATTGAAGTTCATAGCTATTTTAAGCCTATAAGTGTAGACAATAGATACAAAAATAATCGAGCTAATGTTTCATCGATGCTATTAATTCATTCATTAGTTTGATGTTGTAAAGATGTCGTAAAGATGATGTCGTTTAGTGTGCGCGACGCGTCACGATTTTTGAAATATGCATGAAACAAGAATGAAATAATGCAGCACGTTATTGCAAGATGCTACCAAGTAAGCCATGTGTAAGATATCATATTTCCAAAAGCAGTCAAAAAGGTCTAATTTCATACTCGCCAATTTCGCTAGAAGAAGAAAAACAACTCTATAAACATAAGTTTCCTAAAACTAA
Source organism: Mischocyttarus mexicanus (assembly GCA_023678845.1). Classification (NCBI taxonomy): domain Eukaryota; kingdom Metazoa; phylum Arthropoda; class Insecta; order Hymenoptera; family Vespidae; genus Mischocyttarus; species Mischocyttarus mexicanus. The sequence goes on along the minus strand of JACGTP010000034.1, from coordinate 770,222 downwards.
TGGAAAATCAAATGATATTAGAAATTAATAGTCATACCAATATTTATTTGCCTTTATATAATATTTATTTATACCTATTATGGGTATATAGATCTGTATACCCTTATTGAGTATATAGATGTTGATCCGTAGACGAAACAACATATTTAACACGTTATAGAATCTTATATATATAAGTACAAACAATTGATATATTTTCACGTATATAGATATCATATATTTCTATGACATCACTTTATTGCCGATTTATAAGCTTTGTTTCAAACTGTTAAATGCAATATATTTGGCAGTGACTTTAATGTCCTTACTTGGAATAATTAATATAACTAAATGGATGCGTAAGTGTATTAATTAAAAGCTGTACAAAACATTTATCTCTACATTACAAATTGACTGAGAATGAGCTTCTATCATTACAGCACCATTCGGGAGTTTGTTCCAAGAAACTATTTGTTCTACTCGGGTTTCTTACAAAATTATCTCTTATTAAATCATCATCATCATCATCATCATCATCATCATCTTCTTCTTCTTCTTCTTTATATAGAAAAGTGCTCTACGCGCGACACGTGTGCGAAATAAAAAAGAATAATGCCTAGAATGTTTATAAATGACAATAAAAAAAAAAACAAAACAAAAAAAAAACACTCAAATCACAATAAATCATAAATTCATTTATACGTGTATCACCGTAAACCTTTCGATAGCAACTGCATTGAAATTTCGCGTTTAATCAAAAATGCTACAAATTATAATAACGATTCTAATAATATTGTATAAATTTAAACGTGCATAAATATCATGCCAAGTCTAATGTTTTGTGTGGTGCAGATTATTTTGGTGATGTGCCCTCGATCGCACATTAAGTTGTCTAGCTTGTACGTTGCGTGATCGACTGTGTGTAGTGGCCGAACTCTTTCTTTTCCTGAAAATAACGTCATCTCAATTAGCCTGTTTGAGAATAATTGACAGCTAATGTTTTCATTAACAATACAAGGCCAGGTTTGTTCTTAATATGCGTATACACTTTCATTATCTGCACAAAAGAATCTCTCCTTCTCTATTATTATTTATGTACGTATGCACATGTAGATTGTATATTAGTATAACAGATGATGTATGCTTGTATATTAATTAGAGTACGTCAGATGTTAATTATATGTGTACCAACTGAAAAGTCTTTTTACAATGTGTATTTCCTTTTGTTATTATAATATCAATTGTCTTCATACCATCTCTCGTAAATGAATATAACAGTGTTAGATGTTTAGAAAGAGTGCATTAAAATTTTACTAAATAAACAATACGACCACTACTTGCACACCGATAAGAACATTTAATTGTAACTGAGAATAATATTTATAAAGTACCATGCATACTTTTTTAAAAACACACATATACATGTATCTATATATATGTATATACTTGCCTTCGAAGAGCTTTTGGTGGTGTATCGTGTGCAATGAAAGCTTTGTCATCGTTAAAAGCTGGTTCATAAATTTTTACCGATCGTTCACAACGTGAACCAGTTTTTCCATGTGGGCAGTAACAATCAAAGCCAGTTTCTTTCTCTACACATTTTCCTTCACCACAGGCACCTGCAAATAATAAGTCATTTTGAATACGTATCTTCATAAGTTCTTATATTCTGCATACATATTTGAAGGATACTTTGCAAGAGGAAAACAAAACGAACAATTCAAATAATAATTTTTACCTGGATAGCAAGTTTGTCCAAGAAAATCACAGTGTTTACCAGTAAATCCAGCTCTACATAGACACATGTAACCATTCTTTGTAGCTGCTTCCTGGCAAACTCCACCATTATTACATGGATTTTCAACACATGTTTCGCAATTTGTTATTCCAATACTACCAGTTTGATCTCCGATCAAATCTATTTCTTTCTCACTAATGACTAGTCTACTGATACAGCCAATAAATCCAATATTCGTAATATCTTCTTTAACATCGATACTATGATTTGGAACTCCACCAACATAAAGTGGTCCTTTAAGATCTAATCCTTGCTTTCTACCACTCGAAGCTTTTTTGTAAGATCCTTGACCATCGACTAGCATAGTTACTTCTCTTCTAACACGTTGAAGTTTGATAGTATGCCATTGACCCAGAGTAAGTGGAGCATCTCCCGATATAACAGCCGATCCAGAACCAAAGTCAAATCTAACACAGAGTTTAGTTAATTATTCATATCTTTTTTAAACTTGGATATATAAATGTAATAATAATATATACCTGAATTGTGGGAATCCTCCTGTTAGAGATAGAAGAATGAAATCACCGCTACCGTTATTTAATTCGGCATTATATAAAATAATCCCATCATATTTCTCTGGCTTGAAAGATATTTCAATATTGAACTTGAGATATGAATCAGGTAATGGAGGCAAAGTTATATAACTTTCTGGTGCTTGACTAAAGTTAGGTACGACTCCCGTTACAACAAGCACAGTAGGTACTTCTATATTTGCTAGATCGTTGTTTGCTATACAAACGTATGTTCCTGCATCTTCGGCTTTAACATTTTTCAGATTTAACTTGTTCTGTTTAGAATATCACAGAAAGAAAGGTGTGTTTATAAATCCTATTAAAAAAATATTGATATACTTATATATACTTTCGTTATTTATACCTCATGAGTATATGCATCCTGAGATAATAATCCACCAAGTTTGTTCCATTGGAATGTAATAGGTGGGTCAATATTAACATGGCAATCCATTTCGATGCTGGATCCATAAGGTGCAAATTTAGTTTCAATTGCTGGCCCATCGTTATTTCCACCTAAATAAAGATGACAAAGAAAATATAACTACTTAGTTAGTATTGGAATATTTGTTTAAGTGTTGTATTCATTGGTTTAGTTATTTCTACTTACAAAAGAGATGCAACAGGTAGCATATAAATAATACACGCAGTAAGAATTATATATGTCTGTCATTAGTGTAAATGAAATGAATCAATGAAAAATATTGACAAAAATATATTTACCGTGTACAATGAGATTGAAATCTTCTTCAAAGATGCCTTGCTGAGTTATTACTGTACACTTGTAAATGCCACTATCGCCAACCGCTACATTTGATAATCTAAGAATATTTCCATATATTTGAGCATTTGATGGTAAATCTGGATGATTTGGTCTGGACCACTGATAATGCGGATTAGGAGCACCCGAACACACGCAACGTACATCTACCGTATCTCCAATATTTACAGGATCTTGAGATACTTCAATGCTAAGTGCAGGTGTAACAGTAGCTGAAATTTCAAACAAATACTATTATTAACTCTATATCATTTATTTCTTTTTGGAGTAATCTTCACATTGTTGAAGCGTACACATCTGAATATGTATTGTATTTGTTGTAACGACAAATTGGATACACTAAAGAAGATAACATATACTTATTATTGTATATGCAAATAACATGCGCCAAAGAACGTCGCATTGTAAATAGGAATTGAAATTGTAAATAGGAAGGAAGGAAAGAAGGATTATATGGATGATAATTAAACGATGCAATTTACGTTAACATAAATGATACATATGAAAGAGACTTTAGAATCGATAATCTAAATTATTGACAATATCGAAAACGTTTAAAGTTTGATCGAATAAAAATAGGCAACACAAAGGATAATGGTAAAAAAAAAACAAAAAGAAAGAGACAAAAATATAATCTATACTACAAGACGTCACACGAAACACAAATCTCAAAACAAACCGCGTAGTCTTCGAAGATATTGGCGATATTTCAGAGTGCGGCAGAAGCGTTCGTCAGTACCGTCGTTGCATTGAGCATAGCCGTCGCAAAAGTAATCCAAAGGAATGCATTGTTGAATGTAGTTGCACTGATATTCCCAAGGTCTGCACTGCACTGGCATGCAATCCGCAAGCAAATTAACTACTAAATCATAACGCGAGCTTTGTCAAAATCTAATCTAAGAAGAAGTCTTTTTCATTGAAGCTATATGGTTGAAATCATATTAAGTTTGCTAATATGACAAGCTGCATGACAAACTTTTGATGAAAAAAATATAAAGAATAATAGCGTTTTGTTACATAAGCAATTAGAATTACAAGAGAAAAATGTCACACGCAGTATATGCTATTTTTTAAATATTAAACAAAATGCTGCGTTTTAAACGATAAAAGATTACAAGAGGAAAATATAAGCTACGATGTAATAAATGAATAATGCTAATTTAGTAGTAAAGTTTGTAGGAATAATATCCATTGAGAGAAATCTTTAAGATCGATCTTCATTGGCATTATTAAATAATACTTGTTAATGATTAATTATTCATTTTGATAGTACTTTTATGAAAATTTCATTGGAATAGCAAGCACATGTACATACTAATGTATTACTTACGTTTGACATTAAAATTAATGTAATCACTGGAAACTCCATGAGAATTACGAATTTGACAAATATATCTTCCACTGTCTTCCGGTCTGACTTGCATTAATTCTAAATAATTATTACCGATTCGACTATGCAAGGGCAATAATTGTCCTTCTCTGGACCATTCTATTACTGCACTTTCGCTGATGTTGCAATGCAAACGTACAGAATTACCTGGATACGTTGTAATGTCTCTTAGCACAGCACGAATGCTTGTATCGTCGTAAGAATGTTCTGGTCAAGAGAAATAATAAAGAAGATAATAAATCTGATGAATATTACAATAAATCAATATGAAATTTTGTTGTTTATAAAAAAGACAAACCATTTACTATAACTTCTGCTACCGCTTCTGCAGTGCCTGCTTCGTTAGTGGCCTTGCAAACATACTTTCCTGCATCTGTATACGTTATACCATGGAATTGTAAGACCCCATTATCGTGGGATACAGAATACGGAAGTGGTCGTCCTATGGCTTCCCATTGAATTCGAAGAGGTTCGTCTCCGGTCGCAGTGCAAGTTATAGAAGGATTTTTTCCAGGACCAACTGTTTGACGAGTTGGATTTAATTCGATTCTAGGCGGAGCTGTCAAGAAAATACAAAAATTTATTATTATTTATTTACACTTATATAATAAAGAAATACTTACATATTACTTCGAGATGAGATTTAGCTTTGAAAATGACCGCGCCGGCAGGATTTAAACCAAGACAGATATATTCTCCTGCAGAATTCTTATCGACAACTGGTATGCTTAAAACACCATCATAAACGGTACTACCCTTTGGTAAGACACGATGATCGCTTCTCTTCCATTCAAGATAAATCTGATCACCATCAGGTGCAAGTACTTGACAACGCATTTCTACTTTACCGCCGTTTGGAATTCTTAGGAAGTCTTCGGGGATTGATACACCACTGAGATATCTCTAGAATAATAATAACAACAACGTAGATCATAAGATGAGAATAAAGAATTATCAAAGAAGAAGAATAAAAGAAGGGAAGAAGAACATACGTTATTGTTATTTCGCTGACCATTATTGCATGGCATATCACCTCTACAAGGTGCAGAATCGATATCGTTGTCTTCGATGCGTATTTGAACACGGTCTTCGACTATGCCAACCGAATTGGACGCTTGACAAGTGTAAGATCCTTCGTTATCGGTAGAAACTGAGAATATTTCATATACTGCGCTTAACGGAGTTGCAACTTTCATTCCAGTTCTGCTGAATGCGTCACTGTAAATATCAAATATCAATCGTCAGAAGCGACTCTCTCCAATCTTTTGGATAGTTAATATTTTAACCCTTTTGAAACGAGGATTAAATATTTTTTTAATCAGCTGAGAGTAACTTACTAAGTGGGCATCCCGTTGACGTGTTTACTCCAGGCAACGTCTGGTTGTGGATGGCCTACAGCGCTGCAAGTTAATCGCACTCTATCTCCAAGTTTGTACAGCAAAATACCCGACTCTGATCTTGGGTTAATCGTAATAACAGGCATTGACTGTACTTCGATATGAGCTATCGCAGAAGTCGTACCAACTTCATTTTCAGCCAAGCACACGTAAGAACCACCATCGTTGATCGTAATGTTAGTAAGCCTTAACAATCCACCAGGAAGTTGTTCGATATTTGAAGCAAATGGTCTACCGTCTTTACGAGCCCAGTGGATCTCCGGAAGTGGAAGACCAGCTATAACTCGACATTGTAAATCAGCAGAACCACCGAGGGTGACAGGTTGAATATCTTTCGGATACAGTTCCAAGACCGGAGTTTCACGAACTGCAAATTAGATAGAAGTATTTGAATTATTTCATTATCTACTCATATGTGCGACAATTTATAATAATATTGTTAAATTAATGTCTTACGTTTAACTATGACGATGGCTCTAGCTTCGTAGCTGCCTAAGGGACTACTGACTCGACAAATATATGCTCCTTGATCGGAAACTTGGGCGTTTATAATTCGAAGGGTATTTCCATATTGTTGAATGTGTGAACTCATCGGTTCAGAAAATTTACTCCATTTCACTTGCAGGCCAGGTTCTCCGCTCGTAACGCAACGTATTTCGGTCGACTTACCCTGAGAGATTGTTTGTGTTTCGGGCTCGACTCTAACCGTAGTTGGTGGAATGATCTTTATTCTAGCGGTAGAACTCGTTTCTGTTCCTTTGTAACTAATAGCGGTACAGACATATATACCAGAATCACTGACAGTTGGATCGTTGATTGTCAGAATACCGTTGCGTTGAGTCGCAGTGTAAGGAAGGGGTAAACCATCGGATCGGGTCCATGTTAGATTAGCATTCTGTGATGGAGTGCAATTTAGTCTGACGGTATCCTTGATAGAACCAATCCATTCGGGAGGTGTTATAATAGGAGCTAAACCAGTAGCCGGTGGTCTTTCAGGATTTTCTGCGAATATGCGTAACTCGTGACCACTCTCTCTCTCTCTAAACCCATTAATAACATTTATGATCATTCATACCTCTAACATAAAGAACCGCTGTTTGTTCCGCTACTCCAAGACTATTTCTAGCAATGCATTTATATTCGCCCGCGTCATTTTTCGAGACAGCTGAAAGCCTCCAAATACTATCACGGAATGAAGACTCTGGGCTTATGGTTCCATAAATTCGGGTCCATTCTACTTGCGGAGGAGGATTACCATTAGTCACGCAATGGAATTCTACTGGATCTCCTTCTTTAACTTCGAAGTAAGGTGGTAGAATGTTGATTCGAGGTTTTGTCGGTTTTGCTCCTGGAAATTGAATATAAAGATCAACTTATTGTCATTTATTTCTGCCTACATATTTCACGATTAAAAGAGTACCTGGTATTTTTAACAAACTTTTTGGAAAATCTGCATCCATGAGAGAAATATAGCAATTTAATTTTCTATATTTATTTATACAATAAATTATATATTAATGAACATAAAAATCATACATACCTCCCACAGTAAGAGTAACATTCTTAATGACAATATTTACTCCATCGCTAACTTGACAAACGTATACACCGCTGTCAGACACTTTGACATCTCTGATGATTAAAACTCCTTGAGAATCGTCAACGCTTCTGCCAGATGGTAACTGACCACCTTCTTTCTCCCAACGAATGCTCAATGGAGTCTGTGTAATTTAAAATATAAAGAATAAATATCAGGGAAGAATAAGATTACATGTAATCATAAGAATAAGCTTACATTGTTACGCGATCTACCGCTACAATGATACCTAACGGTATTTCCTATATGAACAATTTGAATTTCTGGTTCTTGTATGGTAACTTCAATTACTGGTGGAGTAATCGTTGGTACTGGTGGAGGAATCGTTGGGGGATACTCAACTAAAAATCATTTCAATATGAATAATCGATATGATCTGTTTGAAAATCAATAGAAAATTAATGGAAAATGATGTAGGCTACTTACCAACATCTTGACAATTTTCTCCTGTAAATCCTGGCATGCAATTACATTTGACATAACCAGACCTATTAATCTCGCAACTTTCTTCGTTGTTATTGCACGGACAGGGGTTGCAAGAACCAAGAACACTGATAGCTCTATCACTAGTATCTCTGTAATATCCACGTGCACAAGTTTCGCAAGATGTACCAAGGTAACCAGTAGGACAACGACACGCTTCAACTTGAGTCGCTCTTTTACGTCCAGTGTCAATTTCTACCGCTGTATCGAGACTAATATCACTTATGTAAGTTGCTGTCATCTTTTCACTATGAGATGCTAGTACTAGAATAGCTTCGATATTGGAAAGAACTGTCATCATATCCGTACGAGAAGCGCTATGTGTACCACTGGTTGTCAAACGTTTCCATTCTGATTCTCTCAATGGAACAGAGTAAGACTAAACAAAACTTTCCATTAGTTTTATCATATTTTTGATCATATTTTTAATCTAATTAATTATAATTATACGAACCAAAGGTATATGTGGTAAAACATCTCTTGGATTAATCCAGAATAACGTAATGCCATTTCCGAAGAGTAAAACGTCTTGATCGTTGGAAATATTCGCTCCGGGTTGTGCAGTGATATGCTGAGTCAAATTTAAATTACCTCCATAGCTTTTCACTTGGTTTCCAGTGAAAGCTGATGGCAAAGACCAAAACAGTCTACGACTACGATTATCAGGATAGCGATATCCAATTTCGTTCATAGCAAAGTTCAAATCAAAGCCGTCGTCTATAACGTCTTGTCTGGTGCTGATTTGAAAAGGGATTCAAATTGTTATTATAGATAGATAAATAGATTGACTTATAAGTCAAGGTATTTAAATAAGCTTACACATCGGTAAGGGTAAATCCATGATGAGAATCATAAACCCATATCGGTATTTGTTGAACATAAAGGGAACTTTCGTGACATTGTTTAGTCACGCCACTGCAATAACATTCATTACAGCCGTCTGTATTATCAGCGGACAATCCAAAAGTAGCTGGACGACATCTATTACATTCGGGTCCTTCGACATTTCTTTTACATTCGCAACGATTATTGTAACACAAAGGACTACGAGATCCAGCGTAGTTACACTGACATGTTTCTGTTACATCTTCGCGTTCGCAATCATTGGAAGTACCACGAGTCGCGTCACCTCTGTACCCAGGTTCGCATTTTTCGCAAAATTCTCCGGTAGTATGATCGGCGCAATTCTTAAGAAACGTTCAAATGATTTCATGATCCGTACAATTAACAAATATACATAGGGAATTATTTTTTATTTACCTCGCATACTCCAGTTTCAGGATCGCACTGATTCGAGTGTCCATTGCAATTACAAGGCTCGCAAATTCCAAGATATAAACCTTCCATGAACCTTGTGTATCCAACATCGCAATCTTCGCACGAGAGTCCTTTGTATCCAACTGGACAGCTGCATTCCTCGACTTCCATAGCTCGTGCCTTTCCAGTGTTATAATTTTCAGCAGTATCAAGGGAAACCGAAGAAAGTCTGAAGAGAGAAGAGAATTTACATTCTAGATCATTTCTTAATTAATCTTAATAAGTTCAACTTACGCTGCCTCATTGGTGTGGGTTGTATAAGTTGCTTTAATATTGATCGCTCTAATGTCAGCTAATGCCATTAAAAGATGTTCTCTGTCGGCTGTGGTTCCGTCGGCACGTTGCCAATATTGTTCGAGTAACGGAACGGTAAACGATTGCTGAGAATTCGGTTCGGGGGATTTTCGCGAATAGTACAGCAATTTAATGTCGTTTGCCTGTTAAATATGAAGATAAAAGATAGTACAGGTAGATATTATAGAGGATTCTAAATCGTTTATAACAAAATACTTACGCTAATTAATTCAACGTCAGCAGCGTTGTTTTTAGAACTTTGACCTCCCTGAGATGGAATGTACCGAACGGTATATTTAAGATTACCACCGTACGATGTTATCTGATCACCGAGGAAAATATTCGGTAATTTCCAATAATATACGTCATTGTTACCACGATTATGAAAATTGTTGTAGACTATTTCACGACTGATCGTATCAAGTCGAATATTATCTGTTATAGGTTGCCCGTCGGTTGCTTTAGATTCGATTAAGGTAAATTCTCGTATTGAATTAGTGAACGACACGTGAATCTGAAAAGAATAGTATTAAAGAAATATCCATAATCGATCGATAATTGTCGTTTGAATTACCTCATTTCTGTACCAGTTAGATGATACACATTTATTCGTAGTACCCATGCAGAAACAACTTATACATCCGAATTGATTCCTAGAGCCTAAGCTGAATGTATTTGCCTTGCATTGATTGCACGTTAGACCCGTTGCGAATTGCTAAACACACGCGTTATGTTATTTATTAATATTTATATACGCATATAGATTTTTCTTTTAGAATTTTTCTTCAAATACTTACGTTATTCGTATCGACGAAGATCGAAAATGATCGAACGCATTAACATTAAATATCGAAGATAAGAATAGTTGAAGGAAGGGAATATTTATGCAAGTAAGAATTGTATAAGAATGAAATAAATAAATAAATAGGATTTGATACCTTGCAACGACATTTTCCAGTATACGGATCGGCATTCGGACTGATGCTACCGTCAGGATCACATTGCTGAACAGCTACGCACATATCACCAGGAATTAAAGGATTTCCTTGATACCCAGTAGCACATTGTTCGCATCTTCGACCAACATATCCAGCTGGACAAGCGCACGTAGGTTCACCGTCAGATCCGAGATGACAGGTTCGAGTAAATCTAAATGACAATTAGAAATAGTACTGACACTATTCTAGTATCTTTTGTCAGAGAAAAATGAATACTTTTCTTACTGGTTCGATGGATTGGTTAAAGGACATGGACAAAGTTGGCAAGGTATATTTCTTGAAGGATCTCCGTAGTATCCTGGAGCACATGGTGGTTCGTCTCGGTAACATTGTCCAAGCCATAATCCACTCTCGCGTCTAAGATAACCTGGTGCACAGTTCTCGCACGAAAGACCGGTGTATCCTAAGAAAATATGTGCAACGATCGAAAAAATGTGCATAGATCGAATTTTGGTCGTGTGTAGAAATACGTACCAGTAGGACATTGACATTCTTCTACAAATGACGCGGATCCTAATCCGGTATTGCGTGCATCGGCAGTGTCCATGACGATATTGGTGATACGCACGTCCAGTTGTGGAGAATTTTCGTATTTTGCTCTATAAAGAGATCAGACATAATATCAAGCGTTCATTATTGAAAGACAAGATAAAGGATTAACACGAGTACGTACTTGATAAGAATATTATCAACGTTAGCTAGGGTCATCATTATTTCTTCTCTAGTTGCCAGAGTCTCGCTGTTACCTTCACGCTTGTACCATTCACCGAAGAAAAACCTGACAGATTCTTTTGTCTTGTAATCGGGTGGTATATGATTGCCTTTATGGACGAGTATATATTTGTTTCCAGTAAGAATAACCGAAGGGGCATTGTTCGGTGCTCCGTTGCCATTATAATGAATCGTATAAGTAAGATAACCACCGTAAGACTTTAATTGACTACCGTGATAATTCTCGGATAAACCATAGTAGGGTATTTTGTAGTTATTTATTTCGTTGTTGAATGATTCGTACAATTGAACACCATCTCGTTCGATAGGTCTAACCTCGGATATTTGATCTTTGATGTCACCATAAATGCGTATATTCGATTCGGTTTGTACCGACAGTATTTTGTAACTTTCGAATGGAGGTGGGATCTGGTAAGTGAACAAATTGGCGCTACGACATTCGGTGGCTACACCGAAGCAGAAACAAGATATGCACTCGTTGATGGAACGTGCTTCGGAATTGAACATTCCTTTAGGACAAATGCCTTTTGGTTCTTTTACCACCAAAATAGCATCAGGTTTACCTATTATAAAGCCAACCGAATTCAAAGCTTCGCAAGAGTAAGCTCCCGAATCTTCCCGTTGTATATCTGGGCATGTTAATGTTCCCGTTCCGTTTACGGAAGTAGTACTACATTTCGAGTGTACGTGTCCCCAGTTTAATCGCCAGACTATCTCTGGAGTGGGAACACCAATAGCTGTACACGTGAGCACCATAAGGCTACCTGGTTCAAGGATTACCATCGGTGGTGGTGGTTTAATGATGTAGACGGGAGCTAAAAAACAATTTCGATACTTGAAGATGATCATCTTTGAGGGACATAAAGGAGAAGGAAAAATCAACGATGTTTCAACTCACAGCAACCAAGCTCGTCGCTACCATCGAAACAATCCCGTTCTTTGTCGCACTGATAAACCTTTGGAATACATTGTTCATGGGATGCACAAGAGAATTCGTGATAACGGCATGGCGAGCCAGGTGGTGCAGGTGCACAATTTTCTTCGTCGCTGTTATCGGCACAATCCCTTTCACCGTCGCAACGCCAATACTTGCTAACGCACTGCTTGTTGTTGCATCGAAATTCATTGGGCTGGCATCCATGTGGGCCTACAAATATTCCCACATGTGGTAATACTAACATATTCTTAATTACAAGTTCTTTTTATTATTTTTTACTACGTACTGCATCTCATCTCGTCGAAACCATCCGTACAATCAAATTTTCCGTCACAGATGTATGATTTAGGAATGCAATCTCCATTACTGCAAGTTGCTTCATCGTATTGACATACTTCAGGTGGTCTCGTTGCAGGTTCTTCGACTGTGATAATCGTATAATACCTTTATTTATTCGATCCTTTTTCTATGACATTTTTCATAGATATTAATTAGGATCTAACGGAAATACGTACACTTTTCTACGATGAGATTTACGGTAAGCCGACTTCCTGGCGTGGATGGAGGATAGTCAACCGCTTCGCAAATGTAAGTTCCCGCATGATTGAGCTGAATGTTTGGTATTTCCAATCTACCATTTAGATCTCGACTGGCAGGCGGCAGAGGAAGATCATTATCACGAAGCCAGCGTACTCTTGCACGCAGAGGACCTTCGTCACGGCATTGGAAGACAACCTCACGGCCTGTACGGTAATGCGAGAGGTAATGCACGATGTGCGTTATTCAATAATCCTTTCCTAGTCGATCCTTCCGAGTCGAGAATTATGTTATTTCATAACGGCGACTCTTAACATTGGCCCGTAAGGGCCGATTTATAGTCGCGTTAGCTAAGACTAACGTGCTAGTTTCATCGTGCAACGTGCAAATTTATCGCAGTTACGTTAACGCCAAGAAAATTTTCATTAGTACGGAAGTTAATGTTACGGACGTCTTTTTCTCATAGTATCAAAAAATTACATATTTTTTTGTTTAGTTAAATTATACGAAATTATACGAAATGATTGAAAAATCAACGATACTTATTTGACCTGTTAACATTTAGACCAATATTTGATAATAACTACTTGTTTAAAATCTCCCATATGAAAAAATAGGATCATGGAAGAGGATTGATGCATGCCAAGCCAAATTTCATGCACAATTTTTCTCCTTCGAATTGATTAGTGTTCCCTGCCTCTCATGTATTTAAATGATTACCGAGAAACCATTGAAATGTGTCAATTTTCTTTTCAATGCGTTTAGGGATCTTTTTTTTCACCCGTAATAATAAAGTAATAAGCTACTTTTTCAAATGCGTGAATTTATGCATTATCTTATGACTTATGAAAACGCATAATGTAAAACCAACGAGGCTATATGCGTCCTATATTAATAACACTTTTTTCCCCTGTAATGAAGAATGAAGATTATGCGAACCTGTAGCGTATCTATTGCTTATTATTTTTTCAAATTTCTTACCTTGCTTCGCCGGATCTGACCGAGATAAGAAAAACACAAGAAAGATGAATATTAATTATCTTTACTTTTCGATTGCCTGGCTGATCTTACCTGCCTACTTGGCTACTATTTTAATCAATTAACGATTTTGCGAATAGTTATTGATTTATACGAATAAATCACGGTGTTTTGTGTGTTTAATATGTAACGAAGAGAAAATAATCAAACATTTCGTATACTTACTCTCTTTGATCACTTGCTCGCTCGGATAAGTTTTCAAGTTCAGCCCGCTCGATACACTGGTTTGACCTGTTGAAAGAAACAATACGTGCGTGAGTAACAAATTAGAAGGAAGGATTCGTCATATCACACGTCACTTTAAATTTCAAATTTATTACTTACAATAAAATAAAATATATATGTGCTAAATCTAAGGTTGCTAAAAAGAGTACATTTGGCAATTCGGAAAAATCCTAACTGCAATTGAATAAATCATAAAAGGTTTATTTCTTACCACAATTATCTTCGTCGCTTCTATCTCTGCATTCGGGAATGCCATTGCAGATGGAAGAAAGAGGAACACAGGCCCTATCCAAAACACATTGGAATTGACCAGCAGGGCAACGACCTGGCATAGGATGGGCACCTGGTCCTGGTTCGTGCGTTGTCTCTGACAAAAAATAAAAAATAAAATAAGCAAGGTCGAGGTTATTAATGAAATATTTGATTAGTCATTTTTAATTACCACACTCGACGGGTTCGTCTGAACCATCCTCGCAATCGATACGTCCGTCACATCTTTGGTCATTTCTAATACAATCACCGGTTCTGCATTGGAATTGATCTTGTCCGCATCCTAAAATTCAAAATTTCGTTCGATTCTATGCAGATTATCGATAAGACTCGTGACTTGACACTTTTTTTTCGCTAATCGAATCTGACAATGAGCCAAGTTAAATACACACAAATATAGACCGTGGTAATGATATGGACAACGAATGAATTACTTGGATTACTTTCTAAACAGATATATCTAGAATAGAAAAATACGATTTGGAATGAAATAGAAATTTCATTGTTAGTAACTTACGAAGTAGTTGCGTTAAAAATACGTCAAATTAATTTGAAATACTTAAACAGAGCATACAAAGAAAAAAACTCATCTAACTACTTAACGTTTCATCGTCTTCGTTACGTCAGGATTAAATTCGTCATCGATTTATAGTCCAGTTAATCTAGCCTGATTTTCTGCTCAAAATGGACTCAAAACTTTCCAGCAAATGCATTATGCACCCCTTAATGTAGACCACATACCCGACCTTTTAAAATTTGTTTATCCTGTCAGGTGGGAGCAAAATGCTGATCCTGTCAAAATGCTAATTTGACTGGACTATTATAAATATACATCACATGGAAGAAATATAATATAAATTCACAAGAATATTACTATTTTCTACTAAAACACGTACTTAAAAGATAGTCGATTGATCGAAGATTCATGGAAAAATTCCTTCAAATCTTCAGTTTCAAAGTTTCTAAGAGATACAAGTTTAAAATGAATACGCGTATTTATATTCGTAGATGGAATTTTGCCATGAATCGATAAAATATTGATATGTCAGAGAACGCAAAAATGATTTGTACGCAAGATGTCTACTAGAATGAGATCTACAATATTCATTCTAAGCATGCTGCACGATGATATACTGACTAAATACTCTACCTAAGGAAAAAGGGAACAATCCAGTACTCGAATACCAGGCAGAAATGCACTATTGGGGAAAAGGGTGCGTCCGATTAACGAGATCGCAACGATTCGACGACTCGGCAAATATATTATTCAAGTTTCTACTAAACAACCTACACATCTTCTATCCAGCGTCTAACACAAACTGATAGGAAATGCAACGTAGACCAAGAGAATCAATCTGACTGAAAATGTGGATTTTAACTTGAAAGGAAGAAAGGAGAAATGTAAAATAAGGAAAAAAGATTTGTTTGAATCGTTAGTCGGAGGAATAGTCACGTCGTGTCGTGTTGTGTATTATCGTCATAGATTATCAAGGTCTACGAATCAAGGTGATCTAACCGAAGCAGTATTGTTCGTCGGTAAAGTCGCGACAATCGTAGAAATGGTCGCAGTGATGAGTTTTTGGGATGCAAGTGCCGTCGGCACAAAGAAAATCATCCGGAGCACAACTCCTTGGCGTGCTCAGATTAGTCGGCAACTCTGCGGGAGCATTAGTATCCGTTTCCGGGCTATAACCTTCGCCATGGGGGAGTATTCCCACGACGTTCTCTGGATACTCCCTCGAGGAGCTTTTATCCGGAACATCTACGATACCTAGAAGTAACCGAATGTGTTTGTTTTCGCAGCAATTAACTAACGTGTGGCCATCTTTTATCCTTCCCAATATTGTGGCAAAAATATTAGAAATTAGTTTAGCCGATCACTGTGATCGGTCACCGTGATGGTCGTGCGTCGAAACGATCTCTTCTTGACGATGTAACGATCTCTTCTCTACGAATGTAAAAGATCAATCCTGGTGCAAAGTGATATGTGTCGTAGCAACGTTTACGAGCAGTGAAGGAGAATAATCCTGGTGATATGCGGTGCCAGTTATTTTCTACTTATTTCAAACGAAACATAGTGCGCACCGTGCGTCTCGAACGGTTCGTGTGTATTTATTTACAAAGAGAGAGAGAGAGAAAGAGAGAGAAAGAGAGTGAAAGAGACATAAGCGGAATCGGGCGCCGAGTACGTTCCGAATCGCGAGATGATCGCTTATTCTTACTCCGACTACGTGCGTTAAAGTAACTCTCTACTACTTTTATAACAGATCGTCGTTTATCTCTTGATTTGCTCTGAGATTATTTGAGCCGATCAAAGCAAATCGTTTATTACTCGTCCTCGAGTCTCTAACAGCCAAACAATAAATACGAGCAATCGGTTTAACCATTTTCTTCAACTTTCATTGGAAATGTACTTAAGCGACTCGAACCAACTCTTTCGAGAGTTATTATCGAGAAATCGTTATTTGTTAACAATCGACTCACCGCGAGGTTGACATTCGCGTTCGTCCGTACCCCCTTGACAATCGGGATAACCGTTGCATCGG
Source organism: Mischocyttarus mexicanus (assembly GCA_023678845.1). Taxonomy (NCBI): domain Eukaryota; kingdom Metazoa; phylum Arthropoda; class Insecta; order Hymenoptera; family Vespidae; genus Mischocyttarus; species Mischocyttarus mexicanus. The sequence continues at coordinate 753,391 of JACGTP010000034.1, read as the reverse complement.
GAAGTTAAAGGTATGCAAGTTCCATCGTTGCAGGTGAATTCATCGTTGCGACATTCGTCCCTCGAAGAGCCGCTTTCGCTCGTCACCTCGTCGTCTGTTCAAACAAAACGATATCTCTTAAATACTTAACGATTCCAGCTAGAAAATCAGTTAAGGTGGTCACCCCGTATGATTTGGTAATTGAACAAATCAAATAGTTTTCTATTACATAAATTCAATCTTAAACATACACTTTTGGATAAGCCAATTACGAAGAGACACTCAAAAACTTTTTCTCAAGATAGGAATCTACAGAGTTGTACAATTTACAGAGACTTATGTCTACAAATTTGTTCTATGTTCTACTAAAATATTCATAAATATATCAAAACAAAGTTCAGAGTTGTATCTTTTTATTGATCATCGAAAAAAAATTCCTAAAAAATGCTTAAACAAAGCTGACTGATACACAGAGTGAGCCACTTAAAAGAAAATAAAACGTTTCTTACCGCAATCCTTTTCGTCGCTGCGGTCTAGACAATCGAAACTTTTGTCACAGAAAAATCTCTCGTCGATGCAGACGCCATTGTCGCAAGGTCGCATACCTAACGAGCATTCTGTAAAATCGTATAATCATTCGTCAAAGGTTTATTCTTAGAATCTTTGAAAACGTCAGATCATTTAAGTCATTTTTAATCGATGACATAAGACACGACGATGCACGCGATACCATTTTATCTTGTTATTCGATATACCAAATATACCGATACCTCAATGTGCTTGATATCCTTTCGATAATTGATATCAATTATTCAAAACCAAGAAGTATTATAATAAACTGTCTTCTACCTATTTAATAAGAAGAACGATACACGGATATTTGTATTAAGCGTGATAACCAATAATCGATGCGAGGTGGAGAAATAATCCATGAGAAGTGGAGAGATAGGAAAAGGAAGAGGAAGAGTTGACAATCATTTTTTGGGAAACCATCGAAAGAATTTTCTAGTTGTAAGTAAATTCGCGTGCATTGTCGTGGTTACGTACCCGGTATGCGATTACAACGTTTCTTCGCGATAAAAGAATAGGAAATCGCAGAACGATGTAACGTGCAAATATCAGAGCAAATAGATAGATAGATAGATAGATAGATAGATAGATAGAGAAAATAAATAGAAAAAGAGGGAGAAAGAGATAGATGGACCGAAATAAGAATATGTATATATACATTAAGACATAGTAATAATATATAAATTCGGAGTGCTCGATCGCTAAGAACTCGGGCGACCTGTAAGGAAATAGAAAAAGTCCAAAAACTATGATAGAATATTATATATAAAATAGATTAATTTAATAGTTAGTATATATATGTATATATAGTGATAAAGAGTAAAATAGCAATACACAAGACGGATTGAGGATCGGGAAAAATAAGAGGAAATAGTGTTTTCATCGAGACTCAGAGTTGAGGTCAAAAACGAGGTCGCCGACGATGTCCGGCATTCGAGTTAATGCCAGTCAACGTCCGGCTAAAACGCAAACGGTCGATACACCGTCGAAATGAGATTAACGCTTTCCACCTGCCTCTCTACGTACATACATATATGTTGTTACATATATATTCGCGCGCGACTTTTTAAGCTTCTTAACGACTCGACTCATACACTCTTAGAGAAACAGAGAGAGAGAGAGAGAGAAAGAGAGATAATGGAAAATGATCTGTTTTCCCAGATTTTTTCCTCAAACAAATAAACACGGATCCATCGTACCTTCGTTCGATCCAATTTTTACATTATCTCGTTGTAAGGATACCGTAAAGAATACAAAGAAAGTGAGAGAGATGTTGTTAAGAAGCTGAAGGAAAGGAGATGAGAGAGGAAACATCGCTTGGAAACATCGGTTAATAATAAGAATTTCAAAAGTCCCAGATAGAGAGTAATTCTTTGAATACGTGCTAGTGTAAGAGACGAGTCGGTACGTTCCTGAGATTACATTACGTGATTCTACTGTGAGATCAAGAACAGAGAAGGAGTAGGTACGATAAAAAAAAAAGATAGAAAGAAAACGGAGACAAAAATATATAAAAAGCAGTGGAAGGATATACGATAGGATGGATAGATAGAAAGTAAAGAAGAGAAAGTATATATTACGTTGCTAAGAGAGAGAGAGAGAGAGAGAGAGAGAGAGAGAGAAAGAGAGAGATGATAGATAAAATAAAGATCAAATTTGTCGACGTTAGGACAATTCGTATTGTTTTTAATTGGAGATTGTGTCAGAACGATTTCAAGATTCAACGATTACTGTAGTCGAATTAATAAATAATATTAAATAATAATAATTAGGGTAATTGTAAGGATAAGAATTGTCCTATCGTACGATAATCGATATAAATGCAGACACATCGTGACCGTACGGCAATTGATCTCATCGGAGCCGTCCAAGCAGTGCGATCGTCCATCGCAACGTTTCTTACTGTCGAGGCACAACCCGTCCTTGCATCGAAACTTTCCAGGCGGACATTCAGTGACTACAATAATTATTAAATTCTAACTTTATTTAACGTTATTATCGTGCATAGAGAGAGAGAGAGAGAGAGAGAGAGAGAGAGAGGTGACTTGTTAGTTATTTTTTTATTCCCATTAATATATCCTATTTTTAATACCAGGCCAAAAGTCTTACCCCTCGAACGAATCCCAAATCTACAATCTATATTTGTTAGTAATATTAATATTATATATTTATCTACGTATCTTTATGCATTTCTAGACAATCTAGAAACCTAGAAACATTTAGAACAAAAGAAGGATGATAATATTTTGGAACGTTCTTGCTCGGTTTAAGATGTAATAAAGTTTGATAGATTTTTTATCTTTGTTTCTAGCTAATGTACTTTCGTTCTTTGATTGAATGTAGATAAAGAGAGAAGAAATATTGTAGAGAAATAGTATTGTAAAAGTATTGTAAATATATAATAGATTTTAAATAATAGAAAACAACATGCAGTCGTATCAATACAATATATGTAATCCCTTTTTTTAAAATGATTATAACGTGCGTTGATATTTTATATGCATAAACGTGCAACCCTAAACAATCCTTAATTGAAATCTTTACTCGTCTACTATATCAAAACTATTCTTGAAGAATGCAAGGAGAATGAGAAAAAAAATGAAGCTAAAATGCATGCATTACCGAGTTTCAATATTTCTTTTCACTTTTCTCTAAGAAAATGAAAGATAAGATAAAGTGGGTTAATCAGGAAAACGTGCGATAAAGTGATATTACAGGCCTTTCATTGACCTTTCAAATTCTTATTCCGTATTCGGTTGGCGTACGACTCGAGCGAACGTGATTAGGTGTGTGGGTGTGCGAATGTGTGTTCCTTCTCTCTTGCAGTTTAACTGAGATGCAAGATTACGTAGACATATCGAATGAGTTGAACGAACGAATGAACGAACGAATGAACGAACGAAGATATATTTGTTTGGATTGATCGTTCTACTTATTAGTTACAACGTTTCGTAACGTAAAAGGCAAGATGACTGTCGTGTCGGTCAGATAAAGAAAGAGATTTAAAGAAATTGATAAAGCTTTCTTGATAGGATAAAACCTGTTATCCATGCTAAACTTCCAAGACGCAAACGAGCATTTTATTTATGCAGATCACGATTATTCGAGTATTATTAACCGATACATTGGTCGTTGCATTTTTTATAAAGGTATGAAATAATCATAAATATGGTCACACGTTCCTGCTTTATGGAAAAGTTCCATTGAAAATTACAAACTAAGCTTATACGGTAATATAAATACATAGGATATGTAGAAAGTAATGCGACTTTGGGTATTCGCGTCAACACGCTGATAATTCATTTTATGGAATAATGAAAAACGTGATATGAAATAGTTGATAATTACTTCCAGTGCATCGATATGCATCGTGATCCTAACGAAAATGATAATAATTAATACTTTTCATGAGGAGGAAAGACTCTTGGCGTCTGTCTGTATGTATATGTCTCTTTGTACGAAACATGACCAAAAGAATTAGTTAAATAAATATTCAATCTCGTGGCGTGAAAATGGGAAAGAGGAATTAAATAGTTACCACATCCAGACTCGTCGGATCCATCGTCACAATTGCGTATCCCATCGCATCTTTTGTTTTCTGGTAAGCATTCGCCACTGGCGCACTTCCACTCAGCAGGCGTGCAGATTCCTTTTATCAGACACAAGCCACGTACACGCACAAGCTTACGAATAAAGCTTCCAAGCTCTTTCTTTTCTTTTATTTTCTCTTCCTTCCTTTCTTTCTTTTTTTATTTATTTCTCATAGATTTGAATTCATTCTATGCATACTTGGTCAAAATGTAAGATTACATCGTGATTTGAGAAATAATCTTGAGTGCATGACGCGAAACAAGTATGTCAAAGTATGTAAATAAAAGAATATAAGAGAAAAAGAAAATGAATGAATACCGAAAGAAAAGCTCTTACCGCAAGCACGCTCGTCGCTACCGTCGAGACAGTCGAAGATATTGTCACATTTACGTTTGAGAAGCACGCATTTGCCATCGTCACAGCGCATTTCTCGATTAGGATCGCATTCCTTCGTTTTCTTGTTGGTCAGTTCCCATCCTGGCCAGGTTCGGTCTGACGGCACATACACTCAACGTATTCCATAGGATACGACAAGATGAGAAAAGAAAAGAAGCAAAGAAAGAAGAAGAAGCTATGCTTAAGAGTGCAAGCTAGTCAATACCGATAATAATTACATAAATATTTGAACTTAGTATTCGAGAGATTTATTTCAATGCGAAAGAAGAAGCCATGCGAGAGAGCTCAATAGCGTATGCAAGAGCTAACATTTTCTCAGCTATTTTCTACCATCAACCATGTGACATTTCTGACACTTTCCTCTACATTTTCAACGAATTTCATCGTTGAAGATGCACACTCGTAGAGTAGAGTATAAATATATTTGACACACGGCAAGTAGCAGATAACGGATTCTGGTTAGAAACGTTAAACAGTTTCGCGACTCTGCAACAATGATCATCGTCGAAGGATGTCGAAGAAAAGAAAGAAGGGAAATAATGAAATATTAAAATAAAACAGAAGGAAAAATAGAAGAATGATATAAAGCGACAAAGACACAGATTAAAAGGCGTACTCGTAGGCAGGCTGGTATGTTTAATCGTATCGTTAGCACAGTCCTCGTCGCTGCGATCTGGACAATCAGGATGGCCGTCGCATCTGTAGATACCCTCGATGCACTTGTTCTCGCTGAGACATTTGAACTGCGTTGGCGTACATTCCTGGTCTGTGTGTTAGAGTTTGTCATTCAGCGTGACATATGAGCAAATAACACATACACATTTTGGTAAACTTAAAACGCGACGCACATGTAAAACACGTATAGAATTTAATCGTCAACTTGGATAACACGTTGAACAACGAAATAAGCGTGTCAGTTTCTTTCGATCATCTATTGTTTACTATTTGGCTAAATGACACGCTCCTTTCGTTGATCCTTTAGGAAAATTATTATCGACGAGGCTATTTTCATATGGGATTAACGAATAAATATATCAAGCATTTTTGATGTATGGTATATTCAATATCTCTAACGGACCGTGCAGAAAAAGAATGAACAAGGAGAGAATCTATTTCAAGGGATCCTTACGTAAGCGTTTTATTCGATTCTACGAGTGAGTCAAGTTAAAAGTGACTAATCTCGAGACCGTTTAATTTCACGAAGCACTAAACACTCGACGAGGCTGACCCCGCACCGTCATTTAACCACCGCGTACTTTCTTTGAGCTTTGCAAAGAGGGAATAAAAAGCTACTAATTAACGATAAGAAATAGCTATGCTCTTTTTCTATGGGTAGTTATTTAAGTTGAGAAAGTAGCTCGATAGAGAAGCAGTCCTTGAGCAGGGGAATAAAATATTATCTCATCCTAAATCTTAACACGTATTCGAAATATTGTAAAAGGAGTTAAGCGATAGCCCCATCGACAAGCATCGGAGGTATAATACTTTTAACTCAAGCGAAGCGGAGCTTCATGAAACGCATCGGCAAAGATCGTTTTTAGTTGGAAATATTTGTCTAATTGTATGCAACGTTTATAGAGTTAAAAATATATATAGCTGATAGAAAAAGACGATTGATTTGCCAATGCGATAAATATCATGAAAAGGGTAAATGGTTATATACCGCAATAAAGCTCGTCTTCTGCCCTCGGGCAGTCATCGAATCCGTCACAGACTGCACTCTTCGGTATGCAAGAGCCATCTCCACAGGTGAAGTCCATGGAAGGGCAAGGGGCCAAACCTGCTGGAGCCCGAAAACAAAAGAGCCTATTTTTCAGTCCCGACATCTCGACATTTTCCTCGATGTCACTCATTTTCCACGAATTCCCGAGAAAACGTTTTTTTACTCGTATTGCAAGCTCAACGAGTAATCAATCAAATTGTATGAATCAGTATCGTACAGACGACTAACAATAAGTATTACGTATACGCGTATAGTAGAATATGATTCCTACGAGCTACAAAGAATTGACAGTAAGACACATTTAAAGCGATTTTAGCCACGACAAGGCATATCGTTAAAACCGACAAAACACACAAAGCTTATGATGATTAATCGCTTTTAAACGACATCTCGATCAGGTGAGATTCTCTTAATCGTATTATCAGGAATCTCAGCGCATCTAAAGAACATGTCTAACATATAAAGCAATGTAAATATAAGCTCTCGTACGATGAGAGAGAGAAAGAGAGAGAGAGAAAGAGTCTGTGTGATATTGTAGGTCAAGTGTTATGTTTATGTACAGGTGAGATGTATCAGGTATATTTTGACCGATAAACTTCAACAAAGAGAGAAATAAGAGGACGAAGGATTATCGAAAAGTAATTAATTGATAAGAAGAAATAAACATTTAAAAGAGATCGTCAATAGTAATCAACATGGACATCGACCAACAATGGATCAGACGATCTTTTTACTCCAAGGAAGCTTCTATTTTTTACAGCATCGAGAAATTATAGAAAAAAGTATAGGCGAAGAAAGAACGGACGAGTGAGACACTGCTGTCTACCTTCTTCTATGAAATCATCGCAATCCGTTTCGTCGCTGTTATCGGGGCAATCTCTGATGCCGTCGCATAAGTAAATCGAGTTTAAGCGCATTCCATTGCAAGAAAAGTATAAGATATCTCCGTTATCACAGGTCTTCAAGTTACTTTTGAAGAATCTACTTCTGATATCGCAGTTATGGGTATTCTCGTCGGTATGGTCCCGACAATCTATGACATTGTTGCATATTTGTTCTTTCAAGATACACCTGTCCTCGTCGCAAAGAAATTTGTCCTCGTTACACTTGTTGATAGAAGTTTCATTTTCATCTTCGTCTTCAGAGTCATCGTCGTCGTCTTCTTCTTCCTCTTCATTCTCCTCCACCTCCTCTTCTTCTTCCTCATCCTCCTCTTCTTCTTGTTCCATTTCCTGCTCCCGTTCTTTACTTTCATTCCGTTCAAAATTATTCTTCTCCGATTGAAGTGTTTCCAAGGTCGAGGTTTCATTGATTGAATTCATCGTTGTCGTCATCGTCAATTCTTCCAATTCGTAGTCGTCGGCCCAAGTCGACGAACTCAATGTCGTGCTAGAATTTTCCTCGGTTGAGTTCTCGATCGAATCTTCTTCGCTTGCAACGAAATACCTCTCTGTACTAATTGAATAAGCTTCGAAAAGTTCGGTGGTACTGATTGAAAAATCAGCTTGATTCTTCGTACTAAGGGTGCTAGAAATCCCGATATTTTCTATCGAATTTTCAGATGAATTAGAATTTTTTAGTGTGTAATTTTTCGAATTGGAAAGAGTTCTTAATAACGAGGAACGAATTTTTTTCTTCTCATCATCTTGATCATTTTCATATTCTGAATAACGAATCCATTGCTTTGAGAGTTTGTTAAAGATAGCAGCGCATCGACGATTATTCGACGAATCTTTCCTCAAAATATAGTCGGTACAGATTACAAAAATCGGATTTTTCTTCTTTAAACTCAATTTATTTTTTTTAAGTTTTTTATTCTTGCTCGGTCGCTGTTCTTCCTTGGCCTTCAATAACTTTCTTACATATGCTTCCAAACGTTTGAGATTATAAATCTTTCGTCGCTGGTATTTCTCTACGATAACAATTAATTGAACGTTTGAAAAGAATTATCAAAATGAAACAGGAAAGATCGAACGATTAATTGGTTTCTAGTCAAATGAAAGAGAAAGAGAAAGAGAAAGAAATATAAAAAACTTAGAGTTTCGATGAAATTACGTCGGTGGGTCTGCGTCTATGAATTGAGTCTGTGAATGTAACTGTGACTGTGCTTGCGCGGACGTGTGAAAGAAAGATAAGAGTAGTAAGTATGTGATATGAATAGCATAATTACCGCAATCCCTCTCATCCGAGCCATCGGAACAGTCGTTCACCCCGTTGCACTGCAACTCGTAGCCTATACATCTGCCGTCCGTGCACCGAAATGCTGCATCTCCGCAACCTGCTCCATACACCACACTCATGCGCGTTTAAAGATGATTCCCAATGCACGAAGCTCCTCGTCATCAACCCCTTTTTTTCTTATCCACCCTCTTATCTACCCTCAACCGTCTTACCAAAGCTTACCCTTACCGTTACCGTTTCCTCGCCTTCGATCCACCTAATCTGTTTCCTTCGATTAACTATTTTTCGCGTGTCTATCATATATGTATATTCTAGAATTTCTCTAAAAAGAGAGAGAGATAGAGAGAGAGAGAAAAAACGAGCAGAATGTTCTGCTCCTCCCCCTGCGTTCCAGCGTAGAAACGTAACAGCTTCGCATGAACACTCGGACGGATGTTTGGTCGGCGTGAAAAATTGCTCGATCGAATGTCACGTCGAGCGCGAAGGGATAAATTTAAGAGCCGAGGTGCGATCGTTCGCGAGAAGTGACGTGAAAAATGAAAAGATCGAAGATAACGCGACGCGAAAAATAATCTGAAAAATATGTTAGATGTAACGAATTCATATAATTGGACCATATCGATTCCCTTTTACGGGCTTCTACCTTCAAATGAGATGTTACTTTCAATATATTCGAATAACATTCGAACGCACTTTAACTCGTAAAGATTCGCGATCGCGATCGTAAAAAAAGAAGAAGACTTTAGTTAGTAGATTAATTCTAAAAAGAGATCATTCCGATTCTCTTATAGCTTTGCTCGAGATTAAAAGTTTAACAATATGGAGGAACTCTATAAAAGTTAGCCTTTTAGATCGAAAGATATGCCCTTTGATCCTACGCGTAGAAGGATCGACGAGGAGGAACTTTCGAGGTAAGGATATTCCGTACAGGGTGCACGAGACATCGCGTATCGTAAAAAAGCGTAAGGGTTAATCGCATCTTCTTTTTACATGAAGAAATCTCCAAGTTGACGGGATACCGATTTTTCTTCAACTTTAAGGAGTTGTTGGTTAACACGAACATGTAAAAAAATTGGGTTGAACAATTACAACTGTGTAGAATTGAAAAAATAATCGGTGTCTCGTCAACTCAGCTCTCTCCCCTTATTATTCTAAATGAAATGAAAAACATTAGAGGAAAATATGAATTGGATAATTCTCCAAAGCAACCCTATTAATTATTTACCTATTAATCCATCCTTCAATACTTAGTTCTTCTTCGCGGGAGTTTCGCTTGAATAATATTAACATGAAATACATGAATATAGACGATATTTAGAGCATCTAGCGTTTAGCGTGAAGTGTTCAATGTACGATCCAGATAAGCTAACATTAAAGAGAGAGATAGTAGGGAGAGATCATCTTCCTGATCTCTCTCACCTTTAATATCGTCTTTTATTCGCTTAGATCGATTAAAGGGATTCTTGGAAAAAAAGGATGAAAATATTGAAAAACCTAAACGTCACTCACCGCACTGATTTTCGTCTTCACCGTTGCGACAATCTTCCATGCCGTTGCATCTTTTGTCGATGCTCAAACAGGTACCGTCGGTGCAACGGAACTGATCGCTACTGCAAGTTGTTACTGAAATAACAATTTAAAAAAAAGGAGAAAAATGTAAGAAAAATTATTTATCACTTCTTTTTGTTCGTGGAGAAATTGGAAATACGAAATGTGAAATGTGAAATGATATGTTAAAGAAAAGAAAAGAGAATAATAAATAAAATAAAAATGAATTATATACCAGTGCAATTATACTCGTCGGAACGATCATTGCAGTCGTAACGTCCATTACATCTTTCCATTTTGCTGATGCACCTACCGCTGTCACATTCGAATTCATCCTCTCGGCATCTTGCTATACGCGTCCATGTACGCATTCGTGCATTGAAAAAATATAAACGAAAAGAAAATATACATAAATAAAACGAAATGAAAAAATAAAATTAAAAAAATACAATAAGAAAAACAATGAAACGACAGTTTTGATGTTTACGTTGCACATTTAAAACCATTCGATGGTTACCCATCGAACGTAACCATTCAATACCCAACGATATGATACTCTCTAGATACATTTTTTCTCGATTAAATAATCGTAGGTAGACCTATTCGTAGATGAGTAGATATTACACCTATTTAAAATGTGTAACACTTATCGATACTAATTAATATTAATCGTCGAGGTAACTTTAATTTTCGAGTATGTGGAAAACGATGTACTTTCCTAAAAAAGGTTTAGTTATTTTAGACAAGAGCTAAGGTTTCTGTGATTAAATCGAATTATACGAGAGAAGAAAGGAACGAGAAAACTAGGCCAAATAAAATTGTCTTTTTTTAGCGAGCATGGCTTCTTCTCGAGTATCCAAGTAGTATAGTAAATAATATCTCATACTCGTATAGATACAATGTTCTTCGTCCTTTCCGTTGGAACAATCGGCAACTCGGTCACAGCGACGAGATAAGTCCACGCAGTAACCGGCCGAGCACTCGAATTGGTCATCTTTGCAAGCTGTAAGAATCACGGATAAAGAGAAATCTCTGCGGAAATGCGAGACAATCTACTGCGAGAGAGACAACGAAATGTTTTTTTTTTTTCCTTTTACGGGAAGCGTTGATATCTACGAGCTGATGACACATTTAACACAGAGAAAATACGATATCACCCTTGTGATCCCAATATTCCTGATCCCAAATGAAAATATTTATAAGACAGATGCTAATTCGATGATAATAAAGACACATATAACGTTATAAACATGTAGAAAGCAGCAATATTAACGAACGAATGAACGAACGATCGATTGATTGATCGAAAAAAAGCAAATAGAGACAAATTCGACGAGTAAAGAAATAGAAATTAGAGCATAGGAAATGTGAAAGTCTGAGCTAAGAGGTTCGTCCAATTTCATTCGGATTTAGGTAAAAGTATAATTTTAGGTTGGATAGAAGATTTTCACGGTGATACTTCGGTCATACTTCGTCGTGGAATTCTTAATAACGAAATGGAACGCAACCAACGTGCACACTCACGATCGAGAAATATTTCTTCGTCACTGTCGTATCACATTGCGTTTTAATTTACCGCTCGGGCTTTTTCGTCAAGCGTGAAATGCAGAAATCGATGGGCACTCGGTGTTAGATGCTAATGTCGGTACCTTGAAACCGCCTTTAAACGCCTACGAAACGCCTTCGAAACGCCTAGAAATACTAAACCTTTGTAATCTTTTCTTCGTATATTCGAAAAGCTCGGAATTTTGAAATATTCTCGAAATATCCTCGAAATATCGCGAGAAAGGTAAAGGGACGTCTGTGCGTATACCGTGCACGTGTTAACAAAAAAAGCGAGAGAAATGGAAGGTGGTAAACCGCGGCTAATACAATCGCAGTTGGATAGATTCGAATGCAACCGGGAAATATATGACTTGGCTCGATTGGTAGCGCTCATGCGTTGCCAATCGAGTTTTCATTTAAAACGATTTACCGTAGCCGCGGTTCCACCATGTACGTACGTGCCTCTCCATTACGATCCATGAATTTCAATGCTTTTTTCGGTAGGCGCGAAACGCTAGAAAAAAGAACTCTACGCGTATTATCCTTCTGTTTTCTCTTCGTAAAGAAAAGAAAAAGAGAGAGAGAGAGAGAGAAAGAAAGAGAGAGAGGCTCCTCCACTCCTCCTTCCGCGTTTCCTCGCGAATCCGAATTGGATTAAACCGGTGAAAATGTGAAATTCCTGGACAGAGCTGATGGAAAGGGTGAGCGTTCGGTCGGCGCGACCGCTGCAGATTAACGTCGGATTAAAATTGTGGCCGGTTATTAGGGCGGCTTAATAAACGGGAGTAAATCTCGTTCGGCAAGGGCCCGGACGGATTTGCCCCTGCTGAAAAAAGGGCTCCTGCTTTCTCTTTATCTTCCTCTTTTTTCCCTTTTATTTTTTACTTTTTTACATTTTTTTATTTTTATTTTTTACGCGGTACCGCGACTCCCGCCAATCATCGGCAACGAAATTGCTAACGAACCATCGAATTAAAAATAGAGAAGGAAGAGGGCAGAGAGAGAAATAGAGAGAGAGAGAGAAAGAGAGATCCAAGTATTAACTCGCGTACGTTGCCTTTTGGATCGATGAAGCAGCGACAGAAAAATTATTCCAAATCAAGCTCGGTTATAGGTGATTAGAGAGTCAATGGTTAGACGGTAGTCAAGACGAGCGACCGGAAGCGGTCGTGTGCCTCGACAAAAGATGCCGGAAACAATAAAGAGCTAGATCGGCGTTAGCTCGAAGGTTCTTGTTCGAGGGTTGTCCGAAGCCGAGTGCAACGGCCTCCACTAACCACCCTCTTCGACCTTTCTCGCGAACACGCTATCCCCATTGTCACAGCTATTAGAATTATTGAACAGCTCATCGTAATACCTCGCGAGGTTAATAATATTCTAAAAGTAATGCAGTAGATATCATTTCAAAGTATTTATTTTCTCCGAAATATAATTACCATTAACCAAAATTCAATACAAATATAAATGTTTATGTATTTCTCTCTCTCTCTTTCTATATTTTTCTGACAATTCAATGTTCATTGAAATTCGTTAGGAATTGAATAATTGATCTAGCCAAAGCGAAGTTATTGTATCTTCTAATCGACGTCGATGAATATCGATCGCTTGCACCTTATCCAGCACGTTAACGCGAATCTCTATCGGGGTTGAAGTTAAAAATAAACTTATCCGGAGAGAGCGAGATAAAAGAAGAACAAGAATATCGTTCCAACATCGGAAATATTCAAGAGCGTAAAAGTTTGCCATTAGCTTCCAACGGGTTAACGGTTTTTGTTCTTATAGGACAAAAGGTGCACGGGGTGGACGGTGGACGGTGGACAGCGCACTTACACTTTTATGTTCACCTGCTAGACGACTAGACGTAGTGTTCTATTATAAATCGGGAACAGTATAGCCAGCTTAGACGAATTACGCACAAACACGTACATAATAGAATATGTATAATACATATATGATAAGCACACAATTACTCCAGTTACATGGACAAAATATATTTTGTATTTTTTTTTTTTCACAGACAGAAGAGAGAGCGTTGCCAAGCAACATTTTTCATACGTAGGAGTATGGTTAGATTTTCAAATCGATATTTTAGTGATCGATACTCACGACAATCATACTCGTCCGATCTGTCTCGACAATCCGGAACTCCATCGCAATGTTTGCTTCCGTCTATGCACTCTTCGTTCTTGCATTTGAATTGACTCGAAGTACAGGCTGAAAATAAAAGGAAATTATTTCAAATAAGGTCTCTTTATGCGAGATGAATGGATCGTACAAGAGCGATCGGTATTTAATACAAGTTTTAAGAGGCTCTTCGAAGCGTTGGGTGAGATTTCAAAGGAAGCGATACGCCGCGTCTGTAATTCAATGCTATTGCGAATGAGAGATAGAGAGAGAGAGAGAGAGAGGGAAAGAGAGAATGAGAATTTTGACACTCGTTTCTTTACTGCCTTCGCAATTTTCATAACTCTTCACATTTTCTCTTGGAACTCGTTAAATATTGATATGTGTTTGTAAACATCGACAATATCGAACGATTAATCTAACCCATGACCGATAAGATTCTTCGTTAAGAGACTCCGATTTCCCTTGTTCTCTTAACCCTATCTCTCTTTTTGACCGTTACTCGAGCGATTCGAACGTTCGTTTGAAAAGCATTCAAAGCTAAACGGTGTCCAGCTCGGCTCTAAAGTTACGTTGTCATTTTAAACGCTAGCGATCACATCGCAACGGATCGACTTTCGCTCGATCAAGAGGGGAAAAACTTTGTTACATTTAATTTTCACTTTAGAACTGTTCTCTCATTGATTCTTCTTTATTCGTATCTAATTCGATATAAATAGATAGATTGATTCGTTGATAGAATTATCAGGGTAATCATCAATTCCCCATAAGAGGAAATATCGAGGAAAGATAAATCCTAGTAGATTTGAAGCTCTCGTTGTAAATGGATGCAGGTTGTGGTTTAGCGTGGAAAGAAGGTGGAAAGGTGGAATGAAAAGGGTGAGATAAAGCACAACAGGAGGCAGAACGTTGCGGCTAGCTTGCTGGCTGGCTGAAAGGTATGCTTTGACACGAGAAACTACGACTCGATGACACACTCGACGTTACGTGGCTCCGGTGGTACGTGGCCCTGTATGCAGCACGCCCGAAATCGAAGTACCAGAGGGAGAGCAAAAGAGGGATGGATGGATGGATGGACGGCCTAAAGCTCCAAGCCGTAAGAGCACGAGTCTGGAAAATACCTTCCTGCTCCTATTTACAAAGCTTCTCTATTCGCTAGATGCAGAAAAAAGGTAAAAGTCAATTGTCAAAACAGTCCTCTCCGACGTTAAATGGTTACACTGTGGCAAACTTTTCCGTCTAAGAAACTCAGAGTCTCCAAAGTCCATGTTTACAATATACATTTTTATGACTCTGATTTTTGTATCTTTCTTCATCTTAAAAAGGGGTTCAAAGTTACAAACTTGAGAAAATTGCATGCGCCTCGATAACGTTCTTCTCTGTCACGTCGGACTCGCCCAACTTTCTGAGTTTGCGAGAAACTATTTCTTTTCTCTTCTTACACTTCTTTTTTTATTTTTCAAGAGTCTACGCAATAGCAATTAACTCTCTTAACTCTACTCGAATGTTCAGCCCAGTCTTTGTATTATTAACGTCAAACTCGTAAGAAAAGTCAAATAATAACTGTATACAGTTGGTTCGTGCGTGACCGATAAAACCAAGGCTAATAATGAGTACTGGTGTAAAGAGCGTCAATAAAAATGCGTAAATACCGTGTAGTCGTATGACTTTGAACGTAGGATTTTAGCTCTGGTTCGTAGCTCTAGTTCGTAGCTCTGGTATCGCGAGTCGGTATCTCTATTAGAAAGCTTTCAATTTTCGTGTTCAGTGTTCAATGTACATAGCAAGTTCTCCTTGTTATTATCGTTAACTCGGTAAAACGTTATCGAATTCGTATATTATTTAATCAGTATTTCCATCCTATCTTTTCTTCTCATCGTTACTTTCCTTCTTTATTCTCTCGGTTACGTTTTATCGAACGACGTTTCAAAGGGAGATGACTTCTTTTTTTTTCTTGTCCCTAGATAAAGTAACGACATTGTTTCCCCCTAAGGATTTAATTGTACTTGGTCTTGTTAGGGCGAAGAGAATGCAGCTGATGTTTCGGTTGGACTAATTTACTATTACTACTCAGAGATTCTGTGTCAAGGAGGCAAAAGACCGCAAGTGGAGGATCTTTTATTTTCTTTCTCGTCTTGCGTCGTCTACCCTATCTCTACTTTTCAGACACCTATCGTAACGAGGAACATTAATATCGCGAGCAACGGACCGCGAGCGTTTACGAGCGGATCGCAGAAACGGAAGGAAACGGGAGGAAAAAAAAAAGGAAAAGGAAAAGTTTTCTCGCCTCCCGTCACAAGGTGAATTTATTTCTCGGACACCGGACAATATCTTTCTAGTTTTTATTTTTCTCTCACAACGTGCCACCTTTTTATCGGATTATCAATGTACCGTGCGGAGAGTGAACTCTTGAAAAAGATTGCGATCATTCGAGATTAATGTTATAGAATTCAGAGAGTGAGAGAGAGAGAGAGAGAGGGATGAGAAGATAAACTCTTTGAGGTATACACGTAGATTCTATCGGACATACTCGTAGAATATTTTCATTTTCTCGTTCAACGAAAACACGAGAAGCTTAGTCGAATTCAAGTCGATTCGTTTATTTTTTACTCAAGACGCAAGAACGTCACAAAATGCGACCTTTGACTTGTTACTGAAAAATAAGCTTCGATCCATCTTCCGAAGAAAAAGTCTTTTCAAATTTACCAGATTGCGAACAAAAGGAATATGATAAGAATAAATTTACCTAAATTTCAATCTATATCTATATACAAGGAAGAGAAACGATATACAATTTGACATGGTTCGATCCTAAAAAAAGAAAATACTTTAACGAAATAAGTAAAGAATAAATTACAGGAAGAGATTGTTATATTTATTTGTCTCTGTTTAATAATCAATGATTAAAGTCAATTGTCAAAGAATAATCATTTTGATGGTTAAACTATTATACTTGAAGATGTTACTTTTATTCGAGTAGTGTAATTCGATGATTGAAAAAGAGATCATTTTGTAGTTCTCTCGAAATTGCGTAGAACGTTAGAAGGTTGGTAGGCTTTCTGAAACGACGCGTGATGCAGATACTTTGAGTGCTCGAGTTACGAAAAAGGGGGGGGAAGATACACCATGCGCATATATCAAGACGTGAAGAAAAACGCGGTACGTTATAAAGCTGAGGATATTAGCATGACAAGCAACGAGCATCAAATTGCTGGACCTAAAAGCTGCGCGTTGGTGGAAGCTCCCTCTGCTAAATCGTCCGTACCGCTTCTAATGGACTACCGAGGGAAAAACTTTTGACCTCGACCGAGCTTTTCTTCCATCTTCCCCGTTTTCTTGAAAGAATATTAGTCAGTTAAACGGAGAAAAGTAAAACACAAATTGTCTCCAACTCAACGAGGATTCTTAAACAAATTTTGACAAAGTAGACGAAGATTATTCGTTCGTTTGTTCGATCATCGATGGTCCTCTTTTCGGCTGACGATTAGATCGAATATTAAATAGGAATTTTTTTTCTAGTATAAAACGTTACGATCCACAACCCTGACGCATACGCAAGCACGGTCAACGGAATTTCCACCAAGCGAAGCCAGCTTGGTTAACATTATTGTCACATAAATGGTGGTGGTAATCATTTTACAAAAATTAACATCGATTTTATAAGCAAATTTGCATGAAAAATCCTTCCACGGTATGAGAGAACTAACGCTCGCGTATACTAACGCATAGCTTCCTGTTTCTGTTTAACGACACGCACAAGCTCCGCTTTGCTATGATGAAAATAAATAAAAAAAAAATCATCATCTACGTTATATCATCTTTCTCTTTCCATTTTGCTATATCCTAAAGATACAATTGTCATTTAAAAGAACCACAAAAGCAGATATATTGTAAACTGTGACACAGAATATCGTAGCAGACGTATACACGTTGGTGCAAAATGCCCGTACTCGTTTCTATGCGCCAGGGATTCGACGTATTTTAGTGGCCGATTTGCAATTTAAACGCTATAATTAATGACGTTCTCGTATACTCGAGACAAGCCAACGAACGAACGAACGAACGAACGAACGAACGAGCTAACGCGATATCGTCGTTTAAGAGGAAAGATGTTGAAGGGTTTCAGCAAAAAAAGAAAAAGACAAAACCAAAATACAACACCGATGTAAAGTAAAAAAAAAAAATAAGATAAAGAAGATAATAATTATTATAATCCCAAGCGATGGATTTTCTCGGAGAATTTATTTCTCTAAAATATATTTCATTGAAAAACTTTCAAGACTCGATCGTATTTGCTTCGAAGCTGGCAACACTCTCGTCGTTTCGAAAAGCTGTTGCTCTCTATGAAAGAAATAAAAAAAAAAAAGAATATATAAAAAAAAAAGATAAAAAAAAGGGAATAAAAGAGGGTGAAAAATAAAAAAAAAAATATATATATATATGGAAATACATGCATAACGGCATAGAATTAAACTGTACAATTTATGATCGACGCAACGCGTACTACGCGGGAACGTTCTCTCGTTGTTATTGTTCCAAGCTCGGGAAATATGCCAAACGTATTTTTCGCATATTTATAGTATTTTCGTTACATAGTAGATAATTTACGAATATCATCAAACGATATACCCATACACGGAGATTTTCAACGACGCTTAACAAATATATACGATGCTAACGGTGGATTTCTTTTTATTTACTTTTAGCTCACGATACGCAATCGTCGTTCGTTCGTTCGTTCGTTCGTTCGATCATCAAAGTATCGTTATAGTTATCGCTAACGTTCTTCTTTTGGCTTAATACTTAAATAGTAAATAAACTCGTTAAAAATTGACTTCACGTTCTTTAACGATTATATCGATGCTCGGGGATACAAAAATAAAAACACAAGGATTGCAAGAATAATTGCAAAGAAATGATTCTCTTTTAGCAAAGACCTTTATCATTTTGTCACCCTTCGTTCGTTGGCGTATTATCTAACGATAACGTATCTTCCCACGATATAGTTATACACAGAGAAAGAGAGAGAAAGAGAGAGAAAGAGAGAGAGAGAGTTAATATAAAAAAGTAGATGGAGTAAAAATTTAACGACGCGGCGAAAGCTCGTGGATTTTAATCACTCTGGGTGAATATCGCGTAACGATATGCATGCGTGCATGCGTGCGTGCATGCATGCGTGTGCGCAGAGAAACACGTAGAGTGGAAGTAACGAACGAGACAACTGCTAACGAAAAAAGAGAGTTTCACGAAATATCGATAGCTCCGAGCAAATGCCTCAATAGAAAAGAGCTTTTATAAGATAAAACAAAGCGATTCAGGATTCGAGGTGTTGTTAGTCCTTGATACCATTTGTGTTTCACCTATCCATCCACCTTTCTAACGATCGATCGATCTATCTCGCAGATTCGACAACGCGATTCTAAGACGAATGACCGTAATTAAAGATCACGATAATCGAAAAAAACAGGCCATCGATAGGGGAACTACGAGCAGCAACGTTAATAGATGAATGGCTTCTCGGATTATCCACTACCTTCTTTTCTTTTCATTCGATTGCACATCTGATGTCATGAAATTACGCAAAAATTCAATCTTCAACTTATTTTCAATAAAATAATACACGACGAGATAATAAGCTGATAGACACACTTGAAAAGTTTTGTATATTTTATAATCCTTTATTCAACAAAGCATTTTTACCTATCATCTCGTTCTTCTTCTTCTTCTCGATAAGATAAACTATAGCTCAAATTTCTCTCGCGGGAAAATAATATCCCTCCCCTCTTCCTCTTTCTAGAAAGAGGAAAGAACAAAAATAGACAAGAAAATCCTTTTTTCGACTCGTTCGGTAGGATTCGTACACATTCTAGGATATCCTATTTTCATTGGAATGCGTATCAGAGAAAAAGCTCTACTTCGTCGAGCCCTTATCCTACAGAGAAAGACGAGATCGTGACGTTATTAAGGTGAATTCGTGCAGTTCGATGGAATGCGAATAACGTGCAACCAAAGCTGCTTTTTTGGATCATTCGATAGGGTTATACTTGAAACGTACCTTTAACTAAACTTCTTTTATCTTAATCCTTATCGTTTGAACGAATTTTACAATTCGTCCAACCAATCTCCGATAAATATTTTAATAACAATGTTTTAGATCTATTCGATGTGTTTAACTTTGCAATACGGGGTTCCTTCTACGAAACATTGTAATAGAAATGCATCATGGTTGTTATCTTTCCACTCGTTGCAATTTTTAAACGTCCGTTAGACACAAACCAATGTATATCCTATGACGTCATGGTTACGCATCATCTACAACCAAGAGTTTATTTTTTGAACTGATTCTTTCGAGTAACGAGAGAGAGAGAGAAAGAGAAAGAGACGGATTACTTTGATGTGATAGACACTGCTAATGTATAATATGTATCTATGAATAATATAATGAAACTGGATCGTATATACGCGCGTAACAGAAGGATGAGAGAGCACCTTGCAATATTTATTCGACCTCGATGCACAGAAACTTAGCCACATCGAGTTAGGTATCTCTCGAAAACATTCTATTTTCAATTTTAAAGCAAAAAAAAATTTACTTATCGATCGTTAAAAAGAACAACTACGATTGTACAAATTCTGAATAATCGAGTCAACGTTAGAGTAATGATTCTAATATAATAATGAGTTGAATTTTTATTTCCAACTGACGAAAGTAACATCCAAGCTGGAATATGCAACTATAGCAGTAAAACATGATACTCTGCAGAAAATGTGTGAGTATAAGGATACCTGGAACGTAGATAAAGTAGCGTCACACGACTCCGTCCTCGGAATTCTGAATATGGAAGATCCTCTCTTCACAAAGTCTTTTTTTACTAGATATTTTAATTATTAATCACCTAAATCTTATCGATATTTTTTCTTCGAAAATAACATATTTGCAACAAATACAAATGCTTCGAAAAGAAACAGAGGATAGGTAAACGTCCGTAAACGTCGATAAGTAAACGTCCGTCCATCCGTCCACCTAACAACGCACACGATCGGAAATAGTTTCTCGTAGAATATAAGAGAGGAAGAGGTTCGACAAAGAGGGTCGATAGGAAGAATGAATTCTAAATACGATCCTGAAACACAACGAGTTCACGTCCATCCGCTATCAAATCGCAACGAACGAATGTAGTATTATATAGGTATGTAGTCAATAAGAGCAGAAAAGAGATGAGAGAGAGAAAGAGAGAGAGAGAAAGAGAGAGAGAGAGAGAGACGATGGGAATGAAGCCTGAAAACGATATCGCAAACGGTTATGAAATAACGATCTCTCCTACTCACTCTCCTCGAGCTGGAGATACGTGACGCATATCGAACGCGTTCTCCGAACATTTATTTATCGACGATTCGTTTTACCTAGTCGTTATTTACGGCACTCGCGGGCGAAAGGGACTGGACCGGACCGGACCGGACCGTCTCGCTTCCGTTATCGCCTATCGAGCTCACGATCCTCTCGCCGCCCCATGTGTACGTTGCTGACCTCCCTGACTCTTCGTCATCGTTACCAATTTTACAATCTCTACAATCTTTCCAAATTATCTAAATATTCCTTCGATCAGTGACAATTTATCCCTATTGATTTATTCATTTATCGTCAAACTAAACGAAGCATCTAAAATAATCATTGGAACAATATTACACATATGACGAAGTTACACGTCAGGGTTTCTTTTAAATCCGTTTTTATTTTAGCTCGACTCTTAAACACCGAAAACGTTAATCTTTTCGTAAACGCTTTACCAAATTCCTCGTACGCTGTTGTCGCGAGGATTATTTACGAGCCGACGAATCTGTTCCCGGTTCGTTCGAAAAAAAAAATAAAAAAAGACTTTACTCGGACAATATTTCACTCGTCCAATCGACTCGATTACGAAAAAGTGTCAACGTTTGTTAAGAAAGCAATTGAAAAGGAAAGACGAACCCCAGCATCGGCGCTACGATTTCAAATAAGGTTAATCGGTTGACACTTTTGGTCACATTACTCATTCCTCGCGATAAGTAAGCGCGGGAGCACACGAGTTATGTCATCGAGCATCGCCCGGTGTTGAGTTCATCGTAGAAAATCGAGATACAACGCGAACAAACTATGACGTCAACCCTTTCTTCCGTCATCTTTGTCCGATTGCTTCTCATCGAATGACTGCAAATACTCGCGTTTCCTCTTACACGCTCCAATTGTAATAAGCGAACATCTCGGCGTCCATCAAATGAATTTAAACCTCGCAATCTAATGATTTTAACACAAGAGCACGTAATGCTCTTTAATTCCATGTCAATGAGTAAGTTTTTCCGTTCTCCAAATGCCTACACGTTCTCGAATACCACCATCGTCCTTATCTTTCGTACCGCAAACGCGTCGTCCAACTAACGCTCTTCTGCACAACTATCGTTCTAGGTCACATGCTAATGATTTTACTATTACGAGACTTCATTTAGCTTATCTTTTTTAGATAAGTAATATCTCGATCCTTTAAATCGATCGTCAAAAGTAGTAGATACTTATTATTTAATCGGTAAGAAAAGTTGATGGAAAAGTAAGAATCACTGATTAGTTTCAAGGTAATACGTTGGCATAGAAGCCACGTCCCTGACACAAGTGGTAAGACGCAAGATAATCGAGGAAGACGAATTGCGAAATAAGAATTCCCGCTCATCGGTCCAGGTCACTTTCATTGACTCAAAGACAGCATATCTTTACTCGTAAAACCTAAACGATGTATTTGCATAAGCGAACTCATGCCGTGTTAGATCTAATGGTACATAAGAACGATCGGGAAATTTGTTTAAACAATCTACAAAGAGATCTCTACAATGAGAAATTGTTTATAAGAATTAAATTATTGGATTGGAACGAAACATTCAATCAGGGGAACAAAAACTCGAAATTTTCTCTGAATTTAGTTGCATCTCGTAAAACATATCTTTAATTAATTTAAGATACTTTGATTTCGCAAGAGAAGGTTATTTTATTAATATTTTTGTCACGTTTTTGAGGGAAGATAAGATCGTTTGAAGAATTTCATCAAAATCACGTTATTTTGTTCGATTCGCGAGGGAGGGAAACTGAAAGAATAATCCAAAGTTTTAGTCGAGATTGTGACCTCGAGATTCTATAATCGATGCGGAGCTGATTGACAACGAAAAGAAAAATAGAAGTGAGAAGGATACAAACGCAAATACCGTAACTAATGAATGGCACGAATAAATCTTTATCGGTATTCATTATAAACACATTTCAGAACGATCGATCAAATAAACCTAAGTACACGTTTATCAACATTCCTATCACATCACGCAGTTTTTAATAATTCTCTTCGGAATCTCTTCCTATTCTCTCTCTCTCTTTCCTTCCCTTGTATCTATTCATCGTTTAACCATCCGGATGATTTCAATCCTTTGGCACGATTATTCCGCTTCTTATACATAGGATCCTTCGAGCGCATGCATATATGTACGTCGATGATGAATTAATCCTCTCTTGTTTAACACGCTTAAGAGAGATTCTACGAGACTCTAGAACGTGATCCAAAAGTGTCGGTACTCGAGTTGGCGGATTGCTGCGCCTACCTTTAAGTGCGTGCGATAAAAGTTGTTGGAACGAATTCAAAGCTAAGAGTTCCTAACAATTGCCGTTACACTTGGCATGTACTATTCGTATTGTAAACGTCAATTGACGTAACAACCAACGCAGATGGTTTATTTAAGAATTTCAAATGAAAAACGACTAACAACAAACGTCTTTTATGCTTTCTGAAAAAGGAAGTGTTTAGAGTTAAACGTATTTCAATGTAAAGGAAGACGTTTATAATTCCACCCACTCAGTGTCGTTGAGAAGGAATAAGAAATAGGTTTTTCTTCAAAACTAAGTGGAAAGTTTTCGACTGCGAGATATACTTTGGTCGTTAAGCCATAACTCGATCTTCCCGGATCGATTGCATCATCGAAGAAACATCTTAACCGTATTTCCAGAGCTAACACACACCCACGACGAAGCACGCGTTACAATATGCATTAAGCACGCTCGAGCAATGCTCGAGCTCGCCAAGGTTGACGATCCGTTCAGATCCAAAGGAATAATTTATCACACCTTGGACTAGCATACATTTTTCTACTACTACCTTTTTCTACATCCAGCTAACGTAACGACAACATGGAATAGATTTTTGGAATAATCCAAATTGAAAGCGTTGTTCCTTTAGATTCCAAGATATGTACGACTAGATAAAAAGAAATTTACTATCCACTGATACAAATGGAATTCAATTCAAATCGAATGTAATATTTCTCTCGTAATAACATTTTGTTCTTAGTTTGAATCTAAACTAACCGGACTCAGCATATTGAAACACAGACATTGACGAAACTATAAATCGATCGATCAGTGATTAATTTCCTCGTTCCGCTTTTATCTTAGAAAGGAGAAAAAGGGAAGAAGAAATAAAGGCACCTTAAAAGGTAAGGAGCAGGGAGGAGGAGGAAAAGAATGAAATCTAATAGACCGCGATGGTTGGCAAGTTGCGAAACTGTAGAAGAAAGAGCGCGTGTGCTCTCCTCGCCAAAAGTATGTTTACTCCCTGTTCTAGGAAAAAGGCGAAAGCCAGCCGCAAATCCAATAATTCCCAAGAGCAAATATATCCGACCGAGGAAAAATGTCCTAGACTTGAGACGATTCTGTTTTCGAGGTTGTTCGAAAGAAGGAAAGAGAAAAACTCTTCCTCTTCTTCTTCTTCCTCTTCCTCTACTTCTACTTTTTCAATACTAATTGTAAATAAAAAAAAAATATGAGCTATTTTGAAAAATATGAAAGACAAAAAAGAATCTCCTAACCTTCCTAGGTTTCCGTGGGAAGACATTTATAAAAAGAAGGATAAAGCCGGTAGTGGTCGATCGTTTAACGCGACTACGGATAAAACCTGATATATCCTCGTAGCAGTCGGAAGTGGTACGTCATAGTCCGCTTTAACTTCCGCTGTGGTACACCAGTCAGAGGAGGGTTGGTTCTCCTGCATGCTCGATTGCCTGGGCCCTCTTTCTTCCCTCTCGCGAATCGATATATCGAAAACGGTCGCGCCTCGACGGATCTAGCAGAGACTTTCAATTTATGGCATTAATTATCGCTGCCCTTCTTCCTTTTCTTCCTCCACTCTACGGTACGCGCTCGTGTATATACGTGTATACCTACCCTTTTATTATAGATTTTTCTTCCAACCAAGGTGACTTTGCCGTCAGCTTTTTGCCAGTAGTATCCTCCTTGATTTCTCCTCAAAATCGAAGAAAGTACAAATTTGTCGAAAGAAAAGCTATGCTGCTGCTGCTACGATTACTCGAGTGAGAGAGGAAATTTTTTTAAAAGAACCTTCCCTCTCAAACCTTCTTGGAAAATACTAGTTAGGGAACGTTTTCTTTCCCTTCCTTTCCTATCCCTTCGCCGTATCTTGCAACGGCACCATTCAGTTCCACGATCCTACCCCAAAGAGTAGATGAGTGCCCCCGATCGGTAGAGCTCTCGTTCGAGTAGAAGAATTAATAAGACTCCTGGAAGATCGTTAAAGGGCTTTACGATGTTGAAAATCGAATAAAAACCGGATTTCGAGAAGAAAGCTCCTTCGAAAGCGTAACAGGGAGAAAATTCGAATAAGCAATTTGGAGTAAGACATCGCTTACTGGCTGGCTACCACCCATCTTCCATACACACACACACACACACACACTTTGTCTCCTTTGGTTCGAAAAGAAGAAAAGCTTTCGTTTAGATGACGCTTGACTAAACGTAAGTACCCGAGATTGAAATAATTAGTAATCCCACTACATTGTGTCTTTCTTGGCTGTCCATTCCAAAAAGAAAACTTTTCTCTCGTAACTCAGATAAGAAGAAATTGTTTTACCTAATCAAAGTATTACAATAGAAGACCTATTTTCATCGTTGAGAATAACGTTGAAGCCTATCGAGTCTTACTAAATCCATTACTAAGAGAAGACTAGGAACCGTTCTTTGTATTCACGATCTCGAGTTATGTTTAAACGAATTTCCGCTAAAACTACAAAGTTAAATAATGTCAATTGAAATGTTTGAATGAATTTCTTTCTTGGATAGAAGGAGATCTACGGGAAAAGTCATCGTCGTAGTGTCTTTCTCTCAATTATAGCGTAATGAAAAACCGAAACAACTGTGTCAATGGTCCGATAGAAAAAAGAAAGATACAAAGAAAAAGTCGTTTTTCCGCAGGCTGAGCGCATTTAATCGCCACGTCCGGATAATTCGATCGTTTAATGGGGATTTAATCGAGCCGCAATATGCATGAGATCCAACTTTTTCGTCTTATCGTTAGCCCATCAATTATTCCGAATAATCTTCGATAAATTTTCCTTCCTAAGGGAATATTTCGAATATTCTCGAATGTAATATTATGTCCGGACAGATTCTCGTTGGTAGAAAAGGAAAAAAAGGATAAACGATTTATTATTTCTAAAGGGTACCCCTGCCGGTTTGTCCTTGTTTGCTCTCTTTCTCTTATTATTAAGAATAGTTAAAAGAGAAAATGCGAGCGGTGGGAACGCTGGTCGCATTTTATCACTTTAATATAGGTTTCAAGAATTTATGCTCTAATAAAAGCGATCTTTCGATGTTAATTATCCGCGGGGGTTGCAAACCTAGTTTTCATACCTTCGCGCCACGCGGTTGACCTACAAACTTTCCCAGTTTATGGTCGCTTTAGACAAAAGAAGCTGAAACGGAAAAAATGGGGAAAAACAAGAAGAAAGAAAGGAAAAAGTGAAGAACCCTGAGAAAAAATGCTCTAGGTGGTCCCTGTTAGGACCCCAAAGAGAGCTCGTTTAATTTTTACGGAATTATTGCTACCTCCCTAAGTTTCCTGCGCTTGCAGAAATTCGAACTCGTTGAGGTTTAAAAAAAAAGAAAATATGAGAGTGTAAGAGAGAGAGAGAGACTAACAAGGAGAGCATTTGTACGTAAACCAAACGTAGCTTCGTTCTACGAATTCTGTATTGTTGGATTCTTGAAAAATTTAGAGGATCGGACCGCTTTGAACGAATACTTGCTTCTGATGAAAAAAAAAAAGTATAATCGATTCGATTCAGTTCATGGTTTTGTATGTTGAAATAACTGCCTATCCACCAAACCTCTCGACTCAATACGCGATCATCGCGAATAGTATTTTTTTCTAAACTTAAAATAACTTTGTAATACTTTCTACTATCGTTCGTAAAATTCAACATAAAATATAACGTCAAATTGTCAATTTGTACATATACATATATGTACATATATATACATACATATATCTCTGGTAACAAATTGGCGAGGGTAAAAACCATACCGTGTAGGAAATATTAATGGATTGGTGATGCGACGATCGGTTCATGAGAAATACAAAAGGCCGACTAGCCGCAACAACATTTTATCGTTTCCTTCTCTCGTCATTCGAACGATTCTGCTTGTAAAAGAATAACGAAGGGCTTGTGGGTAGGCGCGTTAAAATGTCTGCTAACCGAAGCCCCGTTCGAATTTGGCCAAAAAAAAAAGCTTTTTCACGGTTTACGAGGAATCGTGCTCTGTCGACGTTGAATTTCTTTTAATATTAGCGAGGAAAAATTTGGGTAGGCCTACTTTGGTGCATCTGGAAAATAATATGTTAAATAGGTGGAAACAGTCGCAAAGTCGAGCTTACTGCAAGCATAGTAAGTACATTCGTTGGGATAAAACTGGCAGCAAACCTCTCGGAGACATAATGCATGCTCTTTATACGACCTCGTATAAGGCGCGATTGTTTCATTTTCCAAATGATATTCACGCACCACCGCACGCCCACGCAAACGGACCCCATATCCAACTTGTGCTTTTACCGCCTCCACCCCTTCTTCTCCCCCTCCTCCCACCGGTTGACGTTATCCCCGCATTTTCTCGGTGGAAAAACATTGCGTCAGAGTTTACTCTTGGAAAATATATCGCGCGTAGCAACGTCGTACAATTAAACGTTACGCGTGTTCCTACACTACGAGGTAAAGCACATAGTCAAAATCGAAATAGCAATTTTCAAATTTAAAAAATAATCTTCTTCCCGCCAGCAATCGTTTCAGACAATCCAGGATTATACTTCTACGAGAAAGTATATTTTTTTGTTCTAGTTTTCTATCGCGGTAAAAGCAGGGAAGAAAAAGAAATGAGATTTTTGTTTGACACGCGTTAATA
Source organism: Mischocyttarus mexicanus (assembly GCA_023678845.1). Taxonomy (NCBI): domain Eukaryota; kingdom Metazoa; phylum Arthropoda; class Insecta; order Hymenoptera; family Vespidae; genus Mischocyttarus; species Mischocyttarus mexicanus. The sequence continues at coordinate 725,477 of JACGTP010000034.1, read as the reverse complement.
TCGTTTGCACATAATCTCTGAAGTATCGGGAAACGATGTCGATCGGAATAAAAGAGATGACAAATAGGATTGAAACTTTGAAACTTTCTTGGCAATCCTTCAATTCCCTGCACCTACCGGGTTTAGCTTTCTCTTTCTCTCTCGCGCAACAAGTGCCGTCGAATTCGATAAAACACAGCTATCTTCCAAAGAAACTATTACAATTGAAAGAAAAAGAAATTCTTTCTCTATGCGTTATGGTACGCCAGTCGTATTTTCATCCAATTCTTTCGGCAATAGCAATTAATTAATCAAATTTTCAGGGAGGAAGAAAATCGAACGGGTTGAAAAGGTAATTCGATTAAAAACAAGCAACGTCCTATATCTTTTCCAGAAGTTATTATCGAGTTAAGATTAGAAGGAAGATATAGTAATAGCTTTTCAATATCAGTCTTTAAGTGTACAAAATATCGTAAATAACGCTTGGGAGAGCACCAGCCCAGATCGTTCGACGAGGAATTATATTTTAACGAATTCGAACGACAAATCCCAAGAGATTATTACACTTCGAGCGAAGAAAAATCGAAGTAAACGATAAAGGGTAGACACATTGTTTTATTCTTTGAAACGTTCCTTACTCGTCAAGAAAGAAGTTTCGGAATTCTGACAAGAAGAAAAAAAAAAAAAGGAATATTTTCCTCTTGTAAATTCGGAATAATCAAAAAGTGATTGGAAATAAATTTACCTCTGTAGCGTGTTCCATAATACGGTCTTGCTTCCTGCGCGAGATTCGAAGATGTCAAGGCCGATAAGAGGAGAAGGAGGATGATGGCAAGGAAATTCCTCACCGGTCGTTCCATCTCGGTTCTTCCTCGATCTCCTTTTTCACGATCGTCAAGAACTAGCGTCTAAAGAAACGCTGGTTCATTTGATGGCCGCTCCTAAATCCGAACTAACGTTTACTCGAGCCGAACTCGCTTGTACGAAAAGGGATCACCGATACTATGATTATTTCTTAATATAATCCCGCTAGAGAACTAAATTCAATTGTAAGTTGTAATATATTCTTGCGTTTTGCCCCACGAGGAGTGCCTTCGAAAGTCGATCTATCTTTCTCTCTCATGCAAGCTCGAGGAAAAAGCTCACTCGTACGTCCGAAGCGTTTAACGCGTGAAATATTTAACGGGCCGCAACGTGAATTATTTCTCGACGTAGGCGATATCTCTCTCTCTCTCTCTCCCTTAGGGTACTATGGGTGGTCTCCCGTTACCACCGGACCAGTATCGCAACTCTAACAGCTATTCTCGCTAAAGCGAACCCGAACCCCCTTCGAATCTACTCGGCTGATCTAGCTTCGTCCTTTCCTTCCCGCGAACAAACGCTTCTTTTCTTTACCCTTTCCTTCCTCATTCCCCCCTTGGCCACCGTCTTTAGCGAACGGTTTTGTTCGCGGTGGTAAAGAAAAAGGGGAACGAAAGCGAAAGAAGGAAAATAGAAAAGTGCGAAAGGTTGTGGTGGTGGTGGAGGAAATGGGGTGGCTTGGAAAACACAATGACAACGACACGGTAACGTAACGCGCGCAACTCGACTTGCGTTTTCAATTATTTTTAATTATTTTCTGAATGGCAGGCGGTCTCTTTAAAAGCCCACCACCACCACTACCACTTTCTTTCTTTCTTTTTTTCACCGGTGTTTTGTCGGTTCTAACAATTTTGCTACCCCATCCCCACCCCTATCCCCCTTTCGTTTCACGAGCACTCTGGCAAAAACCTTGACGCAACCCTGCAGTGTTAACGACGGCCCCCAGTTTCTGTCTGTCCCCGCGTCATTTGAAAAAAGATCCAAAATATCTAACGCGAAAGCGAGTTCGGTAAATTAAATCGAATTGATTGAAGAAGCAAACCTGAGAATAGAAATCGCTGCAACTACGGATTGGTTAGCGAAGCGATAAAAAGGAACTAGCTGCCGCGTTGACCGAAGCTGGCAGACAAACTGCTAGTCTCCTCGCTCGCGACACTGTCTACGGCACACCCCACCTCCTGTCAACGCGCAATGCCAAGCGTGGGAGGAGGCACTAAGCTACTTCGGATCTCCTTTTCCTCCTCCTCCACCACCTCCCCCCCTATCGTCTACCATCCAGTAATACGTCAAGACTTTTCGAATATTCCAGGATCCCTTTTCTTTCTCTATTTTTACTAACAAGAAGTTTTCGCATTCTAACAAGCCATGCAGTAAAGAATATCAGAATGACCGAAAGAATTCCCGCAATTTTAAAATCCAATAGCAACGAAAAAAATCATTTTGACTCGATAACATTTTGCTCTATCATGCGAATAAATCTTTCATCGTTTAGGTCCACGAGAGAAAAGTTTGGTTTTTTTTTTGTAAGTTTTTAGGAGAAGGAGAGAGATATGATCGACGATCGATGATCACTATTGCTTGAAACCCAATGTTGTTATCATTGGAAAATATTTACCTATTATCTGTCTACCCGTGTAATTGAAATGCAAATTAGTTTAGATAAAAATAAGATTAAAGAGCGGAAGAAGAAGCGACCGAACCGCGTTGTTTCGAACGAATGACTGTCAGAGGAGAAAAGCGTAGGTGGTCTCGCAGGTAGAACGGCACGCGCGCCTACCACCGAGCGCACCCAACGCGCAAAGGCGCCTTGCGTCCCTTTCGCGCGCTTCCACCCTTCGGACACGTTCGGTTGCTTTCGCGATTCGACTCGGTTTCCCTCGACTACCACTTGCGCATTTTCCGCAAGGTTATTACGAATGACGCGATGATCGTCGTCGCGTGTCTCTGCGTAGCTGCGTGCCTGTTTCCTTTTTCCAAAGACTCCTTCAAACTCCTTCCCAACATATTCCTCTTCCAAGGAAGGATTAGCGTTAAACGCGCTCTCGAGAATCAACCAAGCTTGCTGATTAGTCTTTTGATTCGGCTAGAAACTTCATTGGTAACTCTTTCATAATCGTTCCTCTCATCTTTCAACGATTCAAACAGAAATAGAAATTGAACGTTTTAACAGAGATACGAAAGATGATGAACAAATTCAAAGATGCAAGAAATTATTCGTCATCGGTAGGTCCTGTTATAACTCTTCTCGTAAACGTATACGATAAATCGATATCTCGTTGAAGAAAAGCCGGTTTAGAATAAGGATAACGACGAAACGTTCGTTTCTAATGGATCCCGTGGTATTTAACTAACAAACGTCGCGGTTAGTTCAATGTCCTATCCTCCGTTGACCTACTTACCTATCCACTTTCCGATCGATCCGTTAGCGCAGAAATAATTCAACTATTTGGTTGAAAAAAAATGACAAAGAAGAAAAAAAACAAGAAAATGGCAAATCGAAATGGGAAGGAGGAGACTGAGCGAAAAGTCTTCATCCCCACGAAGGTGGACGAAAGTATGTTGCTGGTGTTTGTTTGGTCGGCGCGAAACTCTTGCCTATGACGAGTAGGTACGCTTTTCTAAAAGCGCATGACGTATTCGAGAGCTCCGTGAAATTACACAAGTTTAAATAAAATAAGTTTGCCGAAGCCGGTGGCCGCGAAGCACGGACCGACACCGAGCAAAGGACGAAGAAAACGGGGGAGAAAAGAAGTAATTGTGTAAGTACGTCCTTCTCGTGCGGCGTTCGAGTCCGACGACCAAGGAAAGGTTGCATGTTTATTCAAAGCTATCTTATATCACATTTTCATACTAATGGACTCGTTCACCTGTCTGCCGGGTCTTCTTGGTTGACATTTTCTCTTGCTATTTCCTATCTCTCTCTTTCTCAGCTGACAAATGTAGACAAATGCAGAAGAAGACTCGCTTCGTTAACAGCTGCTTCGTCGCGTTCGCGATCGGTTTGCCGAGGAAGAATAAATGGAAAGCTCGTGGAAATTCGCAGCGGGCATCTTTGGAAGGGACCGATTAAACGGATCTGGAACGCGCGAGGTATCCCCGTAAATTACAAAAAACCTTCCGAATTACTCCAACGCGCGATATTTGCTCCGAGAACGAAATAACCCAAAGCTTTCCCTCCTCGTCGCGTTCGTTACGACCACCTCGGTGTCGAGGAAGGTAACGCCTACCAATCCACCGTTTTCCGAGCTTCTACCCTCCCCTCTTACTTCCCTTTACCACCAATATGCGTTTAATTCTCCCGTTGGTAGCGGGCGACCGACCAAAAATGAATTTTACCAGGGCGGACAAGCGATACCGAAAATGACCTGCTTTTCTCTTTTTCTTCCATTCATTCCTACGACCTACCTTTCTTTTCTTCCTTGCTCCTTTATTCCGAAACTCGTTATTCCAACAACACAAAATCATACACGGGGAGCACAAGTTGAACCTTTGAAAGAAGGAAAGGGAAACGGGAGATAAAACAGCCCGGACGGTGAAATATGATTATTTTTAAACATCCTACAGCTGACTTAGATGTTTAACTCCAACGAAAAAAATATCTTTTTCTTATGTTGATAATCCATCGAAATAAGAAAAAGAAGACAGAGTTAGGAAAGTCGAATCGAGTTGGTTGAATCGATCGATCGGCTTCGCAATGCGTTTTCGTGTCGAAAAGATGCGATCGCGAAATGTTAGCGGGACGTTCGCGTTCAGGTGGAAACTCACAGTGAGACTACGATTACGCTATAATATCGGATAGGAGGGTTTATCGGCACAGCCTAACACCGATATTTACCTTTCTTTATTTGCTCTAGGCGATGTCCTGCAACGCGAGCAAAAACACGAGAGTGGAACATTTTTCAAAGAGCTTACACACCTTACTCGGAATCATTTAAAAAACGTTCTTTCAAATATTCCTATGAACCTTGTCGCGAGCTATTATCTCCGTCAACTCATCCCTCCTTCAAAATAATACGAAATGTATTTGGAAAAACAAAGAGACAAAGTCTGAAGGATCTTTCGTTACTATTTGAGGATGTAATAATGCGTAGACACGTAAGGACTAAACGTAATATTGATGATTAACCGTAACATTGTACACGATAACGAAATAAAAAAATATTAGTTATTGTTTTGTCATCGTAGTCGTAGATTCAAATCATATCTACAATCTCGTCTGAAGTATTTACGAGTTTGAGAGACATAGAGAGGATCGTTCCTATCGGGCGATGCAGTCTCCAGGATTCGGAGAACGCCAATTTGGAGGACGAAGTCGACTAAGTTACCAGCCAAACGATCCACTTTCTACGTAATATTTTATCCTCGGAATGCCCCAAGGCCTAACGTTACAAGCTATTATCGTTGTCCAAAGAGCGCCCACTCGCTTGTTACCTTCCATCTGTTCTCGTTCACTTTTCAAAAGCATATCAATTGACCTATCGTATATTTGATCGAAAAACAAAGTTACGATAGACGTAAGGCCTCTGTAAATAATTACATTTATATCCACGCGAACTAAACGATTATGAAATTGGGTTGAAATCACACTAACTCGAGATATAAATGAAACAAATCGATTGGAATTTATTTAGGTATCCGACTAAAGAGAGAAAGAGAAAGAGAGGATACTTGGTGCGTTTAACTTTAATAAGTAGGACGTCGTCGAGGCTACGAGGAGGATGGAAAAGCTAAAACACATCTAGACGTAAGTACACGCTTCTAAAGTCAAAGGACGCATCTGAATAATGTTCGAAGGGGCGGGTGCTGACATTTGTCGTGGTGGTGCCTAGCGTGCGATAACCCCAACGATCCTTTCTCTCTCTCTCTCTCTCTCTCTCTCTCTCTCTCTCTTCAACCATCTCTTTTCATTTTGTCGTGGTTCCAGTTACCTTACCTTCCCGCAACGACTCATAATTGTCCGCACTGGCATATTGCAAGACGGAAGAAGCGAGAGACACGAAAGTAGTTATGCGAATTCCTACCTACCAAAGATGGCAAGAAAGAAGGGTGGTAGATGAGAGCGAGCGAGCAACCAACCGCGCGCGACATAAAAGGAAGAGAGAAGAGGGTAGAACAGGTAAATCCTCCCCAGTCTAGTTCGCTGCTGAATACTTGAATATTGATTAAGCATGCATATCGCGATTACTCGAGTAAAACGTTCTTGCCTAGACCAACTATGACGACGACAACGACGACGACGACGACGAAGAGCTGCGTGTCTCTGGTTATTTATATGAAATCGTTTCTTCTTTTTCTATTTTTCAATCCACTACCCCCAACGAGGACCGTTTAACAATGTATATTCCTATTGCGTTGATTTATGATCGCTTCTTTCCTCTTTGCTAGTTGAATTTTCATCGATAAACTAAAGAAAAGTAAAAATAAGCTCAACTCGTCATTTCTTTGAATACAAGTGAACCGAAATGAAATTAATTGAGATTCGTTTATAAAAAAAAGGTAGAGACGTGCAAATGCAATCGAGCAACTCTGGCAGATTGGTCGAGATCCGTGCTCCTTTCCGCGTTGTTGATCGCGCGACTAGACGAGGGTAGAAACGAAAGGAAGGAAGAGCACGAGACTGCGTGGTGCTCGTGAAATAGGAGCAGGGAAAAAGCTCTCGAGTTTTGAATATTCAGTAGGTACGTCCTGCTTGCTCGCATCGTCGACTCGTTCGTGTAGTTCCGCACCTTCCACCTGACCCTATTTTTATTCAAAAGGGGAAGAAATAAACCACCCTGCGAATCTTAGCTTCTGTTAGGTCCAAAAAAGATACTAAATTACGAATTCAAAATCTGTTTTTCAGATAAACATCTGTTTTGGAACTTTACTAATCTTCCTTTCTCTCAACTCGATTCATTCATTCCTTTAGGAAATAGGTTTCTTGAAAAACTCAAGATTCCCACGCTTTTAATCGATCTTCCCGCTGTCGATATTACAGTATCCTTTCTTGTCTTTGATATTCTCACTTTTTCTATGTTACCTTAGTCCGATCGTTTACTTTAAAGTCTTTGGATAAGATCGTTGGATAGCTTCTACTTTACCATCGATTGTCATCCATGGTAAACTAGTTTTCTGCATTTAAAAAAGTCACAAGAAGATATTCGATACTTACTAGGATAATTGCAATTGTGTTCGTCACTCCCGTCTTGACAATCCTCAACAAAGTTGCATCGTTGAGATTCCAGAATGCATCTTCGCACGTCGCAAGCAAATTCCCCAAACTTGCAACCTGCGAGATATTACAAAGAGACTTTTATGACTTATGTTAGAGATAATAGTATTTTGCGCTTAATAAATAATCTAATGCTTTATAATAAAGATAAAACATCCAAGCATATATTATATGCATAGCTAATGTTGCTGAGAGGATGACGATAAATTTTTTATACACTTTTTTCTACTATCTAGCGATACAAACATGCGAGACTTATTAAAAATATTTAGTAATATCATATACATATGTACATAAAATATAAAAGTTAAGAATTTCTAATTAGTCGAAATATATGCATATGCCTATTTACATATACACTCAATTCTTTTTTTACACAAATTTTGTATAAACAATTTTTTAAAGTTATGAAACATATCCCTGAATTCTATGTGCGTGTACTCTTTTACAAGATTTTTTTCTGCACAGGTTCCTAAGGAACATATATACCATATAAAAAAAGAATTAGGTGTATGCACATAAAAAATAATGAAAAATCTGAGAAATAAATTCTTTGGATAAGATAAAAAATATTACGTTCGTACTTCGAAGACTTGTCGACGCTCGAAAAACACTGCGAGGGCATCCAAAGTAAAGATCCTTTACTTTATAAGATCTGTTTATAATTGAAAATAAAAACAGAACCTCTGATAATACCTGGATGTGGACATCCAATTTCGTCGGCTCCGTTCTCGCAATCCGGTACCCCGTCGCATCGTTGTACCGAACAAATGACTCGACTTCCATCCTCGCAACGGACGACATCGTCTGCTCGACATTTGTTCGAAACTCTTCTCGATGTTGAATCCTCTACGTTGTTGTCATCGTCATCGTCGTTTTTTTTCTCAGTTGAGGTGCGCTCCTCGAACGCTGAAGTAACCTCCGTTGCCGAGGACCATCCATAATCTTTGCTAACGTCTACAATGTCTACCGTGCGTCCCGATTGCGCATTTACATACTCACATATTATACACGAGAAGAGATTAATAGAAAAATGGATTATCGATTGGATAGAACAATTATCTTTGTTTATCATAGAAATATCCCCTAAACAAGACTTGAAACTTTTCTTTAACCATTTCGCTACGAACGACTCATTCAACAGGAGTAGCGTGCCGAAAAATCAGCCTGTAGCGAAAAGTTTAATCTCTGATCGTTTATCCTATCGATTTACCATTCGGCAAATGAGATAATTATTGAGTTACATTTAATTTATGAAGATGTATAAAGAAAATAAAGCAGTTATTTGGATAAGTGATTCGGCAAAAGCTATAGAAATGTGAAATGCAATAATATGAAGGAAGAAGCATCTGTTATTATCATAAGTATATGTCGTCTTCGTCATTGTCGTACTTACCCGTCGTAGTTGGACGTAGGGTCGAAACGTTGAGGGTACAACCATTCTCGTCAGATCCATCCTCACATTGATTAACACCATCACAGCGCGAATCTAACGGCACGCATTGACCGTTTCTACATTGTAACTCGCTCGATTGGTCACATTCTGGCAACACTCTTTCCTTTTCTGCTCCACCATAGTCATTGAAACGTAACAAAGTAACCAAAAGAAAGATCTTTTTAAAAAGCAGCCATGACAAAATCAATTTTATGCAATGCGCAGTCGGCGATATCTAAAATGACTACTACTAATTTACGCTAACTTCATAACGTAATAGTAACGTGCATTATTTTGGTCGGATAGAAACGATCCATTCTTCGAATTTAAACAAAAATATGTTTGGACGGATGAAATAGTTAGAAAAGTAAAGTTTTTTTAGTAAGAAACGATATGAGGAAGAATCAATCATTTCCGAATGCCGAATCATATTATTTTCCTGATTTCCGGACAAAGTTACCTAAGAAACGTCGGAAACTGAATCCCTCCGGACCAACTTGGATGCCTCCCAAAGAATGATACTGCAACTGTTTTACCAGGATATCTCGTACTTCCAACTCGTCCGTAAAAGTAGAGCCTATGTCGAGGACTACTGTCGATGTAAATGCGTCGGACGTTGGTCTGAAAAGAAAATGTTTTTTTCTTCGTACATCTTCCTTTTCGTATACCACATAACTCTAATAACATCTTCGTAATACAACTTACGATATTTTAATGACGTTAGCGATGTGATCGTAATTGGGAATATGACGAGCATAGAGTTCTTCCAAAGCTTGAGTTAAATTACCACTTAATTCTTTATACTCTTTGCTGTTTCTATCCATGTATTCTCTTCTGAAAGGCTCGCCAACCGTCATCGTTATTCGGTAAAATCCTATCAAAATGATTTATTCTGTCGATTAATCGTTTCTTCCTTAATACATTGACTGGCGTACGCATTTTACGTGATTTACTCATTTTTATTATACACCAGTCAACAGTGTCTAATATTTTCTTAAATACAACAACTTACGAGCTTTTCCATCGGTTCTGGGGCTTTCCGTGACAGGTGGAGAAAAGTACGAATCCGTTGCGCTACCTTCGATCTCTCCTAAACGAAGACAAATATTTATCTTTAAAAATCAAAGTCGAAAAAATATATAATAGCTATTAGCAATAATTTTTACCCGATCCCACGAGATCTTCGTCGTCTGAATTGACATAATTCTCTGGAACCCTTCGTCCCTCCGCCGTGTCACCGATCTCGTTCTCCTATCGAAATAAATTTCAACGAATTAGAGACGAGACAAAATTCCTTTTCTGCGATTCTTCATCTTAACAATTTGCCGACTTTACCTGTTTATTATCGACGTACTCTACTTGACTATCTCGAATGGGTCTATCGAAATTTCGATTGCTATTGCTTTTCTTCGAGTTGGAAATATCGGTGTTGGTGATATTGTTGACAGATCGAACACCCGTATTCTTTTCATTATTTTCCTGAATGTCTATAGAAAAGATAAATAAATAATATTAATATAACAGTCGATGATATAAAAAAAGAGACGATAATCACCTCCAATCGATGACAATGTTGTTGTACTGCTAGTAGAAGCATTGTCTTTGCTAACAGAAACAGGACTAGGAGGAGCAGTAGAAGACGCAGGTAGAAAAGAACCGAAAACACTAGAGACAAATTTCTTTATATTGTGAAAATTCGACTGCTCCTCGTGTTTCTCGATCAACGGAATTTCCAGGCTCGATTGTTTACCATCTTGATCGAAAACCAAGTCGTCATTCTGAAAGGAAGAAAAAAGAATGAATGGAATAGATTGTTTGCGAGATGGGTCAAAGTTAGAAGAAAAATTGGACCAAAATTGGAGCTTGACAAGACCAAGTATTCGCGTTTCGTTGCATATCCGATATGGTATAGGTATTTCGTACCTAAAGATAGGTATACACCTATGTAGTGGTCTATCGCTGAGCGTTCTCACGTGCCCCTCATAAAGAAGCAATTCTCAGCTAAACACGCGATATAAATTCAGGATAGTACTCGGCATTCTCTTCGGGCTCGAAGAACCGCGAGCCGCGATCCGTGATTCGCAAGCCACAACCAACGGACAGCAAACTGGCCGCTTTCTACGATAACTACGACTACTTGGGCGAACAAGACGATTTAGCCTGTCTACGTGAAAGCAAAGAAAGAATTTTGCGATATTCTCGCAGATACGACATAATAACCGGTAATTTGCGTTAGTCGATAAAAGAACGCGCTACGTTAGACGTCTATAACGAGGATAATGACACGAGACGACTTATTAATTGTCACGAGACACGCCGTGTTCTAAACTTGGAATTTATCGACTAACTCTAATCGTATAATTGAATCGATATCGATGACATGGATATTTAATGAAAAGAGTCAAAGTTAGGACGAGACAGATGGGCTGCCGTTAAATTGAGCGTTGCGTTTAGAACGATGCATTGCTTCTACGATTAATCGACCTATTTAGATAGATCAACATTCATTTGGTCAACACGATCGAGATTCCACGATAGATACATGCGGGCTGGAACAAACGAGAGTTCAAAATTGTGTCATAGAAGTGAGCACGTAATAGGAAAGAAACGTTAGGAGGAGAACAAGAAGAAGAAGAAGAAGAAGAAGAAAAAGAGGTAGGGTGAGAAATTTGCGGGTGAGAAATATAAATCTCCGAAGGAGATGGCTGGTGGAAAAATAAAAGAGTCTAAGGGAGCATCCGAGCCCAGCTAGACGGAACTTTGTTATTCCGGGCAAGTTTTACACGGGATTTTCGAGCTAAGTCCACTCTATGATCCTTTCGCGGCAACTACGTGCTCATACTTTTACAAAACACCACCCCTACAGTCCGAAATCCTTAAAATGCATGGGAAATACGTGTCCGCGCAGGTTAAGTGCCCAAAGGAAATTCGTCCTGCGTCGCTAAGGACCACGAAACTCGAACCACGGGGAAAGGGGCAAGTAGTTCAAAGTCCTTAACTCGCCACGCGCGAAATTTCTTCATCTTTTTTACGCGACACGCGTGGCTGCAAAACATTGTCGTGAAAATACGATCATGGAATCCAACCAATTCTATCGATTTGTTTGCGCGCGATTCCCCACAATCGAGTGTCGTACCTTTTTACGAGCACGCGAACAAAGTCGCATTTCACATCTACAAAACTATCAAGCGCACAATTAGGCCATCGCAGTTTGCTCGCTCGGTGACGCGCATCAGCGATAAGAGACATTCCTTCATTCTGATATCCACACCTTTCTCAAACTGAGAGAGCAACAGCTTTCTATCGTATATGACTTTTCAAGCCTATTCCATTCTTCTAAACAGAATTAAAAACATCTGCAATGTCTAATCAAGCCATATGTATCAACCATTCATATCTATTATATCTATCCTTAGAATAGAACGAGTACTTTTATCAACGATTTAACAACGTTCTTCGAAGACTCTTTTTTTTCTAACGATATCTAACGACCTACGATAATATTTGACAAATAAGAACATTCTCGTATTTGATAAAAGTAATGGCAAAATTTTGTGAAATCGTCCCAAGGTTCGTTACAAAATAAGAATATGGGAATGGGAACGTATACGATCTCGTACGAGCGAGAAGAAACGCAGTGAACGAGGTCGTTAAACTGCAAACGAAAAAGAAACCGTGCGAGATGACTCATCGGGAGAGTCGCCCCCTGAAGAAACCAACGTCGAAAGCATGTCGACGACAACGACGATGCGAGAAATATCGCACGAAAGATGGCTTCTTTGAAAATAATCGATTAATTCGCTAAAGCCATAGGTTCGGCATCTAAACGTTTGGACTAAACGTTAATCCGTCTAGCGGGGCTACACGTGCGACGCATATTCATCGTTTATCATCGTTTAGTTTATCTCTTCTCCCTACTATTTGTCTCTGTTGAAAATGACGTAACCAAGATCCGTGAGAGCGATTCGAGAAAAACAGGAAGCGGGAACGAAAAAGATAATCAATGGGTTTCTATCGAAAATTAGCGAAGTAGCCAAGTTTGTGCTCGCAAAAACAAAATGATAGCTCGTAATTATTATAATTAGAGTTTTCGATCTGCGAGGTCAAGGCGTCTAACATTGATAACCTTAGCCGATGACATAACCGACCTGCAACTCAATTAAACAAGACATTTCCTTACGTAGCTTTCGTTTGAAAAATATTCTAACGACCGCGAGTCGTTCAATTTGCTAAGAATCAAGCCTAGTCCGTTCGCTCATTTTTATGGGGAAAGAAAAGAAAAAAAAAAGAAAAGGATGGCGTGAACTCTAGGACAAGTCGCTAGAGACGGAAGGCGAAAATCCCGGCAATTTGAAAGACCTCTCGGGGGCTTCGAGTTAACGAAAATATACGTCGGTCGAGTGTCGAAGGGGCTCTGGGGGTGGTAGCCGACGTGCTGTGCTTTCTCGAGAGAGAGAGAGAGAGAGAACGATCGTCCTTTGTCTTAAGCTATGGTATATTAATGCGAGGAGCGCGTTAGAGAGGCGCCGGAATACTAAATAGCGGTCGCGCGCGACCAATCCTACTCGTGCGACCGCTAGCTGGTCCGGCATCGTCGTCGTTTAACCGCCCCTTTGCATTTTAACATCCTCTCGCCGGAAGAACGACTTTTTCGTGAAGCCCGAAGAGAAACATCCGGCCTCGCGAAAAAACTTCCTTTCATCCACTTTGGTCCTATCTTTTAAGAATGTCAGGCACGTGCCAAGCGACCGATTCGAACTCGCTGTTAGAAAATCTTGTCGTCGTTATCATCGATTTCAAATATATATACACACGACTTTATTTAAATATTATTGACTAAATATATAGGGTGTTACTTATATATTTATCAGCTCTTACAGCATCATTTCTAAAGAGACAAATAAAGATACGCGTCTATGACCGAGAAATAAACGACACGTGCTATTTCCCAGCCAGATGAGGGGAAGAGAACAAGAGGAGATTTCCTCGAGGATGATCTTATATGAAGTTTCATATCCAGAGAGATACAGACAGAGAGGGCAAATATCAAACGGCCAATCCTCTCGGACTTGGACACCATTCGCATTTTGCCAAGGCTCTACGCGAAATTGCGGAAATCACGTCGGTCTGATTTCCCGAGGAAAGACTCGGCAGACTCGTTCCGACAAATCAAAGACCCCTCGGGCTACGATCTGCCAGTCAGAAGTCGCTACTCGCGAGAGATCGCATTCGAAAAATATTCCACAAGACGAGAGGGATTTTTCTTTCTTTTTTCCACATCTGCCACCACCACCACCCCCCCTTCCTTCACTCGTCGTATCGGAAAGCGCGTACGTTTTCGTTCGATGCAAAACTGTTCCTCTCCCAGTTCTTCTCCTTCATCGCTAGGTAGGACGTTTGATAAGGAAAACTAAGGACGGTTCTCGAGGATGCTTTGAAAAGTGATATGAAAGAGACGATTTATCGATCGATCGATCGATCGATCGTTCGAACCTCCAACGACGATACTTTGTTTTCCCGAATAGATACAAATGTATAGTCGAAAAACGCAGCAGTTTTGCACGTTCGCCGAGTATGTACTTGAAAACATCCACGACGAAGAGAACCTTTTTTATTTCTTCTTCTTTCTCGCTCCCCAACTTTCTCTCTCGCTCTCTCTCTCTCTCTCTCTTACACACACATCCCTTTGATTGCGTCACCCGTTTACATCGAGAGAGAATCACACGTTCAATCATTCGAACGAACGAGCATGCGCGATTTTTTCACGCGATGACAAAAATTGCCTTTGCCAATTATCAAGCGTAGTCGTATCTGGTCGATATCGTATTTTAGCTAACTTCGCATCTTCGGATACGCGGTTATTTTTTAGGAGAAACTCTTCGTCTTCGTCGATAGGCAGAAAAAAAGGCAACGCACCAAACCGACAAAAGGACCACTGTGCTCACTCAGACTGGAACATATCTTTCAGAAGACACGAAAGCAAATAATTCTACCAACGATCTAGCATGAATCAAGAATAGATGTGCTTACTTCTTTCTTAACAACCACGTTTGCTACTTTTCCTAAACACACATCTGTCTAATTTCCAACAACGATCCGGTTTGTATCTCTTACCCTTTGGCAAATACAGATATACGATAACAACACAGAAACAACGTGAAAAGGTGTTTTAATTTACCAAGGAAATATTTGAAAAATATTCACAAAAATATATCAAGCATTTCCGTTGTTTCACGTGGAATTTAGTTTCGTGCTGTCCTCGTAAAGACATCAAATTACCGCAGTCAGAGGAATTTCGTTACCGCCGCTTACGATGCGACCTTTCATCAACTTGAATCGTTTGAATAAAAATGATATCATATCGTGTCAAATAAATATCAAAATGATTGTGCAACGACAAATGAGTATTCAAGTATGTAGGACCTGGCTTCTGTTGCGTCGAATGCTAACCACGAGATACAACTCGTATCGAATCGTTAAGTTCGACCTCGAAGACTATTAAAGATAATACAATACACAAAGAGTACTCAAGAATGTCTCTCATCGTCCCTGCATCATTTCTTTTTTATTTTTCTTTACAAAGTTTCTTATAGAATTATTATATAGATTGTAGCGTATAGTGGGAAGCTCTTTTTCACGCGAATCCGGATTGAGGAGAGAGAAAAAAAATGCCAAGACGACCCCGATCCCTTCTTACGCTAGAAACCGAGATTCGTTGCTTGCTTGCTTGCTCGTATCGTCAATGATAATATTCAGAAAGCCGTTTGAGATATTAAAAGTTATATCTTAAATGTTACAATAAGACTACTCGATAAAAATAGGCATATCAAGTTTAAACAAGGACACCTATGAAAAATAAGTGATCTTGGATTGATCTTACACACTAAGGAACTCCAGCATCTTATCGAGCGTCTTTCTTTGGGCGTCTTTCTTACAACGAAGCAAAGAAATAAAGCTAGAAAGCCAAGAGCGGCCCTTCGGACTCTCAGCGATGGGGGTAAATAGGAGGAAAAAAGGAACAAGAAGGAGAACCTTTTCTCTCTCGAGAGCGGGCACCCTCTCGGCGAATACCCAAGAGTATAAGAAGCCTGGTTGGTTGGTTGGTTGGTTGGTTGGTTGGTTGGTTGGTTGCCTGCATCATTCCTGCCGACCGACCTGCATGTTGAGTTGCTCCTCGAGCAGCCCGTCGAGAAGCTTACCGCAAAACTCCCCTAATAGTCCATTGTCTGACATATCCGAGGGATTCTCTACCCCACGCAGTTAACTCGCAACCATTACAATTCGCGGCAATCTATTCGACATTTGACACCCAGCCAAGACCGAGAAAGAGAGAAAGAACATCGGGGAGTAATTAACGATATAAATGGTTACGATTATTATCGATCGACATTATACCCGAGAAAGGATTGAAAAATACTCCCCTACTTCCTACGCGCGTCCTTCCTCTACGTCGCGTCGCAGCTTTTAAATCGTATTCGTGACTCAATGACAGCAAAAGCGTGACTCACGATCCACGAATATATCCGAACGATTCGGTCAAAGAAAGAAACGAGTAAGAGAGAACACAGACTCTCGCTCGTTATGTTTCTCTTTGGTACATTTCGTAATCGCGTATCGATCGATCAACCATGGCTTACGGCTCAACATTTTTTTTTTTTTTTTATTAACGAGAGATCAGAGACGCTATCCCTTTCATATTTTTTGTATTATTGTCAAGTTTGCGCGAGACGGTAAAGAAAAAAAAAGCGATTCAGCGTGTTCTCTCGAAAAAGTCGTCCTTGGTTCGTCGCGGCATCGTCGTCCTTCGCGCTCTCTCCCAAAGGGTCGGATGAAAGAAGACACGGGGCGTGAAGGGGGAAAAGAACTTCATACGACGCGAAGGGAAGGAAAGAAGAAAGGACAGACGAGACGCCCTTTTGCTTCGTGCCCCACCATCACCCATGTCACAATTCATCCATCCATCCATCCTGCGGATGCTGTGAAAAGCGTGCGTGCGCGCGCAAGAATCTACCAGCTCCGTTCATTTCGTTCATCTTTCGGGACGCATCGTAGCAACGATCGACGTTAATTCTAATGCGTCGCGACGTTTGCACGCCCCTTGCGCGTCCCTTAGATCTGTCCGAGTTCTAGGAACTTTAAACGAAAGCTTAATCGTTTCGCTTTGATACCAAATTCGTACACACGCACCGAGAAAGAAAGCTTTTGGGTTGTAATATTTTGTTTTATAAGCTTGGTAGCAAATGTTACGTCTGGTTAATTGACACGCATTTGAGATGCGATCTCTTCGAAAATATCAATTCACCCTTTTCTTTATTCACCACACGCACGATCATTTTTATTTAACCTCATCTAACGTTTCAATTCGGCCATCTAATTTGTTTCGCGGCGCATACTTCATTTGCGAGTGACTCACCAAAGAAGAACTTAAGTCGTCCAGAGAAAGAGAATCGTTAAACCATTTATATATCTTCTTCTGTTTATTGTCTCTATTCTTTCCTTCTTTTTTTTTTTTATTCTTTCTCATCTTCTTTGCAAAAGCGCCGAAAACGATTAAACGAGAGGAGAGAGAGAAATAGGAAAAATAGGAAAAATAGTAGCAAGGAAGAGTTCAATTTTCTTGGTAAAAATTTCATGGATTACGTAGCGTAGTCCGTAACCCGCTTCGTAATACGCTAGCCTCCACGTTCTAAACTTATCCGTTGCTTCTGAAAGCGAATCTAATACGTGGATATCGGCTTTCCAATTAAGCACCAATTATAACGTTTTCGACGCAACACTTCCGAGGAAGCTTCGGTCATTACCGAACTCATCAGGGATTGATTAAAACGAGAATAATAAAGCCGAACTTCGAAGTGGATGTCAGCAAGTGGAATCATTTCTTGTACGAATTTCAAGACGATTCTTGTAAATTAGTAACCTCGACGAAGACGAGAATATATCACAGCACAACGGTCAACGAACATCGATCGGCTCGTGTAAGAATAACGTTGCTCCTTTCTTGCTTCATCTCTTTTTATTTTTCAAAGGGGGAAAACAAACCGACTGCGATGGGCGGCCCAGCTTAAAATTGGCGATGACGGTTGTTACTTCATCGAAAAATCTAGCTACACGTAAGCACGTAATAAACTCCAAGACCCCTTTTTTTTTTATCTCCGATTACATACATACATGTACTATGTACAGAAAGACGTGCTTATTTTAGTGTTTCGATCAAAAAGAAAGAAAGATTTAAAGAAAAAACGATAAAATACCACGCACGAGTACTTTTTTCGTGACACGGTTGACATTTCATTAATATAGGTGGTATGTAAGACTTTACCATACTTTATAGATTTGAGTGAGAGGAAAAGAGATGAGAGAATGCTTACATTAGATGTTTGTTTTGCAACTTACGTCATTCTTTACTATGATATCATCGATCCACTGACTCCATTCCGACAATAGAATATTTAAATTCACTTTTTTTCTCAACTATCCACGCATGTTCTTTCGTAATTCTTTTACCTTGTGATACTCGTAATCACCGTTATAGACACAAGCCTATACTATCGTATATTATCAGAATAACCTTAGCATTGGTACAAACGAAGATTCTTTCTTTGAGAACAATGAATTTGAGTAATGATCTGTAACATACATATGTAATTATAAATCATTACGATACTGTACAAGTGTAGGAAACTTATCTTTCTCTGTTTCCGTGTTAAACAAGATATTTACAGTATGAAAGACAAAAGAAAATAAGAGTGAACTAATGTACTGGAATATCCAACGGAAATGAATCAACATACGCTATGACTATTTCAAGTAAGCATTAAAGGTGTCATCAAAAAAGATTCGACCGCATTCGGACGCATTGGACCGCACTTGACCGTATTCTACCATGGAGATATCGTAGAAACGCGATTCACTACATCAACGCAACACGCGTACGATTATGAAACACGTAATACTTTCTCCAAGTCAAATATAATGATATCACCGGTCGCAAGAATAATTGCGTAAGAAAGATTCGGAGTTTTTGGAGATGAGGCATATATGTACATACGTACCTACTCGTTGCGAGATAAACTTGTATTACGAGTTTCTGCTAAGAGAAATAATCAAATAAAAATTGTAACGTTGCTTTTAACGTAAACTGCTTCTTCTTTACTTCTTTTTCATATATTTTTTGATAATACATTTATTTTTCTATATATAATATATATATTTATACATTCATCGGAAGATAATTTTTCCCTGAGACATGAAACATTCGACCGAGAAAAACAGGTCAAGTCTCGACAAAACATATTTTCTTTTCTTTGGAATCAGAAAGAACGTGAGGATATACAAACCGAATTGCAATTTGAGAAAAATAAATGTACCAAATGGAATTTTTTATATTTTACGATTAAACGATTAGATTAGTTGCTAGCCCAATTCTTTCTCGTTTATTTAAAATAAACGAGAACGTACGCCACGATGAAATATTATAATTCACGATAAAAGCTCGAATCCGGTAATATATTTTTGACGTATTATTTCGTTACTTTAGTTTTAAAAAAAGGATTTCACAGGAATGGGAGATATAACCGCAAACGAAAACGTATAACTAAAAGAAAAAGATATCTACGAATTGGAATCGGCTAACGAGTACAGATATAGATATGTAAGTGGAATTACACGATAAGTGAAATACGCGAGCGTTTCGCGAGACGAGAAGAGTGGAAAGGAGATGAGAGAGAAGAGGGGAGAAAGAAAAATATAGAAAAAACCAACGTGTTCTCGATAACAACGATATTAATGGACGGAGAAAAAATGTCGATTCGTTAATTGGAATGTCCCGATTTTCTAGATATATACATTTAATATACAAAACCATTTTGTAAGCGTTTATTTATAGAATCTCAAGCTGTACCCGAAGAAGAAACTTTTTCGGGAAACACGCATGTGACGGAATTGCTTGAAATAGCTGTCAAAGAAAGAAAGAGAGAAAGAAAGAGAGTACGAAGCACACTTTTATTTTATTAAATAAGCTTTCTTAAACTTCCTATACCCGTTAGATTCTCTTAGAAAGAATGTACAATCGATTGATACTACCAAAAAGCTAATAATTTGATAAATAACAACACAACGAAACATAATAGAACGTATTGTTATCTCCTACTTGTGTTAAGTTTTTTTTTCTCTACTCTAAAGGTTTTCTTCTCTATGTTTCTCTATCTCATCCGAGAAGAAGGAAAGCTGACGAAGGTTCTCGCGGGATAACGATAATCCCAGTTCGCGTAGGTACTGTGAAGCAACAAGGCAGTCTAAAGTAACTCGAAGACATAATGGATATGCACGATATCTTTCCTTGACTTTTTATCCAACTCCCATTGCTCCTCCTTCTTGTTTCGTTCGAACAAAAGATCGAACAAGAGGTCAAAGAAAGAAAAAAAAAAAAGAACTTAGAGTAAATGGAGAAAGAGAATTAATCAAAATTTGACAAAAACAAAGTCATTAATATTCGATGAATGTATCAAAAATTGGAATAAAGTCAGATACACGCCACTCAATTTATGTATCTTTTTATTATTTGAACGAGAGATGGTATTTAAACTAGCCTCAGTATATCAAAAAATGAAAGGGAGAATTTAATTAACAGACTTTTCTGGAGATAAAGCTATATACCGGGCAAATCGTGTCTATGGCTTCGACGAGTTTTTCTCGTGA
Organism: Mischocyttarus mexicanus; assembly: GCA_023678845.1. Classification (NCBI taxonomy): domain Eukaryota; kingdom Metazoa; phylum Arthropoda; class Insecta; order Hymenoptera; family Vespidae; genus Mischocyttarus; species Mischocyttarus mexicanus. The sequence continues at coordinate 705,294 of JACGTP010000034.1, read as the reverse complement.
ATCCTTTCGATGGTCACGATGTTAATTACCAGAAATTTTATACCTCGCATTATACAGACTTGTTGAAATTCATATCGAGGTACATTTTATACCGTTCAATTAGAAATGTCTGCTATCGAAGGATGAATCAATCGATCGATCGATCGATCGATCGATTTGTCAGTTGATTTTTAAATCAATTCTTAAAAAGAGAAAATCAAACGATTATACCACGAACGCGTCCGTGTCATTTCTCTCTCTCTCTTTCCCGAATTGAAAAGACATTTCTACCTAGGATTTGATCGAAAATCGAAACTCCAGCAAACCTGCGCGTACGCGTACGTACTTTTTTGTCGAAAAAATGCTATTATATATATAGATATATAATATTATATCGTACGGGTACTCGCAAACGAATCGACGTTCGAGAAAATCCAGAAAGAGTTTGCCGCGGGATGGATTTTAACGCTAGAACCCACACACATAATCCTCTTCAACACCTGCAATTAACTTTGACGCTTGGCCAGAATCTAGGACGCACGACCCGAATTCCAACTCTTCAAGAAAAAGGGATTTTCTCAACGAGAAAACGCAAGCGAGAAACGAGCAGATTTTCTCTTTTCAGAGGTGTGGTACGCCGGAAATACGAGAACCCTTTCCTCCCCCAGGCAAGCTCTTTTCCCTGCCTTGTGAGCCGCCTTTTCATGGATTCTAATTGTTCCAAAAGTCTCAGTAAATCGTAACCCCGTAGTGCGAACCTGACACAATCTGACATAGGTAACATAAACGACGAGCAATCAATTATTCGCAGAGTGCCAAACAAATATTCTTCTCTATTCGCTTTTCCATTATTAATATAAATCGATCGATTAGTCTCGGACGTTTAACGGGCTGTAGGAGAGGGTGAAGCAGAGGAGAGGGTGAAACAGAGGAAAGACTAGAGGGGAATATAGAAAACGTATGAACTAAAGATAGAAACTTACTCTTCCTTCTAATATTTGGTATAGTCTATTCTTTCTTCTTTCTCAAAGAGAAGTCTTTCAAAAAGAAAAATACATGTTATATAACGCAAGTTTTGGAACGATCTTAAGATGACCGTATGACGAGTACAATATAAATAAGAAAAAAAAAAGAGCAAGTACTTTTGTCAAGTTATTTGAAGTACAATAAACGCAGAAATAAGAGTACAAGTTTGCATAGAGATATTCTTTCATCGGTCATGGTTTGCGCATAAGTTTCAAACAGCATTGGCTTTGTATGCTTCATCGAACCCCAATAGTCGCAGAGCGTGGATTTATGGTCACAGATAAGGTTGAATTTATTGATACCGTGAGTTATTCTTTTCCCCGTCCACGTTACTCGAGGATCGTCTTATCGAAGGAAAAGTCAATCGACTACGCAAAAGCAAACAAGTTGGCCCTTTTATTTTTCCTTGGAAAATATTCACGCATTAATGTGGATTAATGCAGATTTAGCGATCGTAGTTGCAAACAACAATCTCGATTCCTTTGATTCTGTCAATGCCAAAAAATGAAAGGAGAAACATTCAGGAAGGATCTTCAAAGAGTAGATGGTAGGCTGAATACCGAGTGATTAGGATCTAAAAGTGGCCACCGTCGCCGGCTGCAACGTTTCTGCCCGGATCGAGAAGTGCCTCTATTTGCTGGCTAAAAGCCGTACGTGTTATTCATCCTGGATAAGTGTTGGATTCGTTAATGACGAATTTTCGATGCTGTAAAATGATACATCAATTGCATCCTTCGAAACACAATCTTCCAATCAGAATACGATAAATGGCATGACCCAAACGCGTGCACGAGAACTGACCTTGACTTTATGGTACATGCAATACTTGTCCATTCGACGATTGAAATCAAATAGAGTTCTTCCTCGTAGTAATAACAATATCTCAAAATATGCCTTACAAGCTCGAGTAACACCTCGTAAAATGAAGCTATGGCAAAAATTAGGAAGTAGGAATAAGAATCGTTGAGTTTTCGATGACCTAACATTAAACTCTTCTTTCTTAATATACTCATTCTCAGTGTGATAACATAAACTAGATATGTGGAAAAGGAGAAAGACCAAAATCGGATTTTCATACGTTTCGAATATCGTTACCCGTTACATTATTCACACCCTATGAATCTAAGATTCCTTTTGAAATCGTGATCGAATATCACCGAAGCAAACGCTACGCGCACTCCCTGAGAAGAATCCTTGCGAACAATAAACGCCTCGATCGCAAGAGGGTAACGGTAAATCGAACGTATCGCAAAAATCCCAAAGCACACCTGAGACACCCGTCCTTCAATTTGACAAATGCCAACTTTACTTTCTACTAAAAAAAACACACTTAAATGTTCCTTTTAGAAAGAACTGTTTCTTCATTGACTTTTAAACTATATTGATGATCATAATTTATTAGAATTATTTTTATCCTTTTCTAAATCTCACAAAAAAAACCTATCAAGTCGTGTCGTAAGAAACGAGCTTCTGGATTCGAATCAGAGAAAGTAATAAAAAATGATAAAAAAAAAAAAGAAAGGAAGCTACACGTGTTGGAGTTTCAACTCGACGTTTACCATGGGGTCTTCTTGTGACATTCCCATAAAACATAAATCCTCATCCTATTTTCTTCAACTAAGTTAATAAAATCTCTAAAAAAATCTTCATTTTTGATGAATTTCATCGTAACGAGTCGACAAGCCATTTGATATTGCACTTTTGCGTAGTATTGTCCACTCGGCGATATCGCGGAGTGTCAGAATCGTCGACGGAAGTTGCGGAGGCGGCGGAGGCGGCATGGGCGGCATGGGCGGTGATGGCGAAAAAAGAGTTGAAGAGAGTTGCGAAAAAAAAAGAAATATGCACGTTAAAAAAAAAAAAAAAGAGCAACTCGCGTTGTTGCCATGGGGAGAGATCTCCGTAGTACATACGAAAGTCGCCTTCGGTGTTGCTTTTAGTTTCCAAGACCTTCCTCCTTCTTTCTTTCCATGGACACGCGAACGTGAAAACCAGTTTGACTCGCCCACACGTTTAAGACGCGATCGTCCTAACATCTTTCTCTCTTTCTCTCTCTTTCTCTCCCTTTTTATTCTCGTACACGTGCTTTCTCCTCGAACACGCTCTTTGTTCGTCAAGCAAACGAGTCTCTCTTTCTCTCTCTTTCTTTCTCTCTTCCTTTTTCCTTAGCCTTTCTCTCTCTCTCACTCTTTGGTGACACGGTGACACCAGATGCGCTTAATCCCTCTTATTTGGTTGCAAGCTGCTGCATGGATTCGTGCACGCCTCCACGGTAATGATTTTCTCTAATAAAAGTATTTACACGTAAAAAGATTAAAGACACGGTGGACGCGCGACGTGTTTGTTTATCGGTACATGCGTACAGATGCGGGAACTCTCTAAAGGATCCTACCTGACCGCGCATCGAAGTTACTCCTATTCGAGGAAAAGTACAAGAGTATAGTCTCTTTAGTTTCGTTTATTCTCAATCAATCAATCAATCGATCGATCGATCGATCGAAAGGTTGGACCATAACGTGATACCGTCAACTTGTGCAAATATTCGACTCGTTTAATTTCACGGTCAGTCACGAAAATTCCCTTGTTCATATATCCGATTAAAAGGATGATCGATATTACGTGAATACCTACTACAACTAAAAAACACATAGAAGAGAAAAAAAACAAGAGGGAGAATTTTATATCTCTACGTATTTCGAGAGATGGTTAAGAACCGTCAGATCAACTAGGAAAAAGGATGACTGATACATATATTATATTACCTTAACCGATAAAGATTAGTTGAGAAAATCGATTCGTACTTCCAAAGCCTAACTCATCCAGATTACGATTTAATTTATTTATTGAGATAAATAATTGATTTTGTTCTTTTAACTATGAAGAACAGGATTATATGTTCAAATCAATTGTTTTACATCTTACACACATATCTTTAAACCTGTGTTATAGTCCTGACTTCTTCTGATTGTATTAATGAGTTTTAATCCCATAAAATAATATATTATTCATATCAAAGATTTAACTTGACTCAATCTTTTTACATTCAACTCAATCTCATCCATCATCTATGATCATAAATATTCTAATTCACTTTTCCCATATACACAAGTATGCAAAATTTTTGTAAAACAATGCTAAATGTTTAATAGATGTTTAAAAATATCGCATATCGTAAACGGTATTGTAAAAAGAGAGAAACAAAAGGAACAAGAAGAAGAAGTTTGGTATCTCGCGGTAAAAGTCAAAGGGCCAAATCGTTGGGTGCGAATGGACACGTTAAAAGAAGTAGATCCCTTGTGACGATAAGGCACTTAAAAGTACCACTCGAGAAGTACTCGAACGAGTACCGGTACTCGGGGAAGAAAAAGTACTTCTTCCATGAGAATCCTCGTACTCGATGCGGCCGTAGTATTTCGAGTGTCCTAAAGGTAGATCGTACCAATACTAATCGGAATATCCTTATCGAACTACATGTCCTACAGAATCATACACCTAACATGGAAATATATAAGGGCAATATATTTAAAGGGCAATTTTTTGAACATAATTTTGTACAAGATCTAAAAATTGGGATTAATTATAATCGAAATCTTGAAAAGCATTGGTGTAAGTTCCCCTTGTAAACTAAACTGATTTATTTCGTTTATTAGAATTTGTATTCTTTTGAATAAACTATCTACTGCATAATATTAAAATGTAATTAATAGAAAGATAATAACAGTGTCGTTTTAACAGTCATTCGTAGTAACCGTTCATGGTAAAGTATCGGTGAGTATTATTGGACATTACTCAATGAGGTAAGCGATTTATCGAGGCGACGTTTTATGCCTACGTTTCATACATTTCTTGCGATAGCTAGTTTAACTTTTTTTCTCTTTCTCTATACCGTCTGGTATAACTTATGTAAGATGATCCTACATACGTGATAACCGGTTGCGGTTTTTTCGACTCGAAAACTACTGATTCATTCTTCGAAAAAAGGATAACCAAAAAATTAGGCAATCTCTTTGAGAAGATATAATTTTTTTACGATAAGACTTTTTTAATTACGGTTTACAAGTTTGAAATGGAAAGGCAAGAAGAATAAGAAGAATAAGAAGAAGTGAAAAGATGAGTAAAGAGGAGAATGGGGAAATATAAAGAAAGTTCATTTGAAGGAAAACTTGAAAGAAAAGAGAAGCACCGCGATCAACGATGAATATCGTTTATCCCGATAGGTAAGGGCACACCCGGTATATTTCTTCCGTAGTCGTAGGACATCGTTGCAAGTTTTCAAATTACCCGCGCTCGAATTGCGTCTCGTCCGGAAGCCCTAAATTCTCTTCTCTTCTCCCTCGGTCGATCTTTCCAGCATACAATTCCGATGCTTTCGCGGACATCGACCTGATAACCGTATATAAATATTCTCGCTATACTAGGAGGAGACTTTAGGTTTGTGAGAGAACGGTACGTTAAGGTAGAAAAGAAAACGATTTAGTCGCGAATCGAAAACCCTGCCAGAGCAAAGCCACCTGCATTACCATATTTTTCATATGGTACAAATCTTCCCTTCATCCTTTTCCCAAACGAATCGAAATAGCATCGTATCCATTGGAAAGGTTTCTCCACTCAAGAAACACACGTTGACGTCCAAGGAAAAAGGATACGATAATGAAGGAACCTTGTACTCCAATATGCCTTACTCCCTCTCTTCCTTCCTACTTTTATTCGATATACTTTACCCTCTTCTTCTTCTTCTTCTTCTTCCATCTTTCTACTCGGACAACGATTTCGTCGCAGAACGTGCAATGCCACGTCGATGATTCATTCTTTTACTTTCTGTTCAAACCTGAATCTTTCCTATCGCTTTTATCGTATATTGTACTTCTGATATATCGCAATTTTTTCTATTTTAAAATGCAACTCTCTGACACGAGGTATGATTTCGAGTCAATATTGGATAGAAATGGATAGAAATGGATAGAAATGGATGGGTATGCTAATTTTGAATACTCTTCTAAATCGTTTACCAAAAATATCAACTAAATATTGAATTTGAATGAAACATATTTTATTTTTCGCTACTTCCATTTTCAATGCCATTAATATTATTAATGAAAGAATGCATAAAGAAGAATCTTGTGAAAGGTAAAGTTTTCTAACTTACTTTAGAGCATACCGACTACAATAAATACGCGCATAAATCGAATCTGTCTTGAAATAAAGTCATTAACTGTGTACGCGTTGCCGTTTTGCAAATCGAGTCCTTTCAACCTCCGATAATCTCTATCCAATTAAGTTAAGCAGCCTGATGTTAACGTGCATCCGGCAGAAGTAATTTTATCAAACGAGCTCGGGCACCACGACGAAACGTGATATCGCGATTATCGAACATCGCAACTCGAGCAGATAACGTTACGCGTCCAAATTTTAAAGGCAGATTTTTAAATAGACGTTTCATTCTTATCAAATTCTATTTTCAGTCAATCTTGAGAAGAGATAGAAAAAGATTTTGATATATCCAAAACGTGTCACTTTTTCGATCGCGAATCTTTTTCTTTCTTCCAATACGCGAACGAACCGTCTCGGTTATTCGTTAATTTTCTATTCGTGTATTTCGAGATGGTGAGCAGCAAGTAATGCTTAACATCAACCAGACGTACAAACAGACCTTCTCTCTCTCTCTCTCTCCTTCTCTCTTTCTCTTGTCTCAAAGTTAGAGGTGTGTGATCGGAATATAATCGACCTCGAGGAATTATTCGCACGTTCGTTAGGGAACATATCGAGACTATCCATGGAGTTTCTATCTTGTCTTGTATTATATCTTTCGTTGTAGAGAATACCGATACGATATTTTCTATAACTGACGATACTGAAAGGAAGATAGTAAGTTTCTCTGCCAACAAAAATCAATCCTTTTTATTCTCTATTTTCTCTTCCAACTATCAAAGTTGAACGCGTGTACGCACACGTACCTGTTGATCGTTGCCGTCGCGCACGCTGTTCTACGAAACGATCGAACAACGACACGTTATCGATGTTAAACATCTGAGAAATCGGTTAACCTATCGAGATAAGTCTAATCCAAAAGAAAGAAATGAAATAACGATGAAACATTCTAATTAAATTGAGCTTTTCTTCTACGATTGATCTCAATCCGACAATGGAGTTTACCAATGGTGTTTACCAATAAGCTACAATCAAATATTTCGCGATATTTTATAAATAATATTATATTCATATAGAATCTATATTATATTATCTTCTAGAGTTGGGGTCTTCGAAAGAACACGTGGACTTCATTGAACGATAGAAAGAGAAAATCGTAGTAACTCACCTCGGATGCAGCAACGAGTAGATCTGCGCCGATCAGCAAGAAGAGCAACGCACTCTTTAATAAAACACGGTTCTTCTTCATCTCGATGAGGGGCAAAGAGTATTCCTCGATCTCTTCGCCCTATTTTTTTGTTGGTTCTTTATATAAATATCTATCTATCTATCTATTCCCTTTCTATCCAAGTATTCAATAACTCATGACTCGAATATTTGAATAAAAGAGTAGCAAACTACTCTTTTAGCGTACTCTTTGTATAATTCGTGTCTCCGTTTGATAGGAAACGGTTGATAAAACGATATGAAGGATCTATATGGGAAAGGATGAGCGCGAGGACTCTTCGAAGGGGTCCGTTCACGCGATTATTTCTGACTCTGTTCGTATTTCTTTTTCTATTCCCTTTTGGTGAACGACGAAGAAGGAATAAGCACGCACCGTGCAGCACCGTACCGGCGTTCGGTAGCGTCTGAGAGACCAAGCGCGCCCAAGATAAAACTTTTTCAAAAGCACCGTGCTTTTCCCTCTCCTTCGAGTCGAACGACCCTCTTTCTCTCTCTCTCTCTCTCTCTCTTTCGAACACGAACTCGCGCTCCTCCCACCTTGTTGCAGATTCCAACGTTCTCTCTCTCTCTCACTCTTTCTCTCTCTTTCTCTTCCTCTCTCTGTTCAGATCGGCAGCTTCCCCACCACCAACATCGACTTCCTATACAGTCTCGTTTCATCTTCCTCCCACTTCGTAACCCGGTCGTCGGGATCTCTCGTTTCTCTCCCACCCTCACCCCGCACTACTCTCCTACGAAAGTACAAACGTGCAGCGTGCGGCAAGCAACGAAGGAGACGCCAATGCCGGCGTTCAGGAGACCCTTGCGACCGGCTACATCGTTGGCTACATATTTATAAACACTTTTGTCTTCACCAAAAATCTTCTAAGAAAACCTCCTCCTTACTTTACTTTCCAAATACGAAAGGAATAATATACTCTCAATACAACTTTTCTACCAAAGCTTACTCGACTTTCAAGAATAACGTTTCGCGTATCGACGCATGTTCGTATCCCGGATAGCTCGCAAAAAAAAAAAAAGAGAAAGAAAGATAAGGGTTCGTCGGTTGTAGAGAGATATTCGCAGGTTTCCCGTTACAATCAGTCTCTGTTTCTCTTTCCCTCGCCTCGGCAACAGACGCAAACGAAAGCTGATCTTTTTTAAACGACTTAATCGTCCAAACGAACTTTTCGCCCTCGAGCGCATCTTTTACAACGTCTTTCTTCTTGTTCATCTTTTTTTTTCTTCTCGTCTCTTCATGCGCGAATTAAAAAAGATAATTAAAAACTCGAATGTTGTCTTGAAGAGCGTATAAGAATTTAGGCCAAAGTAGAAGAGATGATTTATTCGTCGTGAAAAATCTAATCGTGTAAAATATGATACGTTTTGTTCGATCGATTGTCGGACCGAAAAAATAATGAACTAAGAATGAAAATAAAAACGATGATATGTAGGCCAAACAAACATACACGCGAATTAGATACGATTGGATAGATGTGTTACCCCCTTCTACTTTCTTATCGGTTAAATCAAAATAAATTTGCTTCCCAAAGATAAGGTAAGGAAGAACGTATCGTTGATAATTTACGAGATACGATTAATCACGATCTATCGATCTATCTTTTTTTTTTCTCCCTAGTAATAAATAATCATTTTATATTTTTAGATATTTTCTAATCCCTTTGACCGGTTTCTATGTCGTATCGAAATAAATTGATGATGGATGATCTGTGTTATAGAATTGTCAAATTAATTCCAGCAAGGATTTGCATTTATCTGGAACCCGGGAAAAGATCTTCAATGCGTTTAAATGCATTCGATATTCATTTGAATTGTTTGAATTGTTTAAATTGATAATTGAAGATAATGTTTGTTAATGTTAAAACGATATGTTAATAATTGTTCAACAGATTACGATGTTACTTTTACCTATTCTCGGTTTATGCGTACACATAAAATACATAATTTCGTACGAACGTCGGTTCCGGAAATAGTTCAAACGCAAAGTTTCGTTTCACTTCGCACAGAGTTTGTTCGTAAAAGCACAGATATAGAAAGTGGAACGTGCGCGAATAGAGAAACCAAAGTGCCGTGTTCTAGAGCTTATAACTTTTTCTTACGAATACAATGAGGAAAAACAATGAGGTGTGCATTTAAATAAACCAAAATCATCTGGTTTATTTTTTTTTCAAATAGACAGAAAGTTAAGAAAGAAAATTAATAAATAATATTTGTATGTATTAAGAAAATTTGTAAAGAAAATCAATTTAATTGTAAGTAATTGTTATTTTGGTAATTAAAAAAAAAAGGATTTCTAATCCTGAACTCTTATAATTAAAATATTAATTATAATTAGATATATAATTAATAATAATAATAATAATAATTAATAATTATTGAACTATTGTCTGTTATGTTAGTTTTCAATTAAATTTGAAAAACAAACTTTCCCTCCTAATTAATTTGATTTGATCAATTGACACAGGATGGCGTTACTTCTTAAAAAATATGATTCTACAAACATGCGTCCACATTGAAACATAACCTTGTGATATTTGTTTACGAAATCGATTGAAAGATACATTAGTTTTGTTAAGTATTCAGTATAGATTGGTAGTGGCCTAAGACAAGTAAAATTATTAGATTTAACGTATTCTATTGAAGATATACTTTTATTTTATTAATTAAACATGCATCTTCGTTTTCTCCTGTTGTTGTTAAGTTTTCTATTGGAGTGTGTATTATGTTCAAAAATACAAACACCAAGAATTGGTAAGAAATATATTTAACAAATAATATTATAATATAAATATATTAATAATATAATTATTATATTATATATTTATATATAATATATATAATAATATATATTATATATATATATAATAATTTATATATTATATTATATATTATATATTATATTATAATTATATATTATATTATATATTATATTATAATTATTTATATATATATATAATAATTTATATATATATAATAATAATTATATATATATAATAATATTTCATAATTTTCATATAAATTTTTTGGAATCTTATTAATTGGGATTTACGTAACTGTCATTGTGAAAGGTATTATATATTAATATATTATATAATAATAATATATATATATAATTTATAATATATAATATATAATATATTATAATCTTAAAATAGATATTTCATAATTGTCATATAAATATCTTTGAATCTTATTAATTGAAATTTACGTAGCTGTCATTGGTGGAGGTATTGGAGCCGCATCTACTACGCATTTTCTTACTGAACTATTTAACAATGATTTAAAAATTGATCTTTACGAAACTAATAAGATTGGAGGACGTTTAGCAACGATCAAAATTGACGACAATGAATACGAAGCTGGAGGTTCGGTTATACATTCAGAGAACAAATATATGCAAAAATTTCTTCATTTACTTGGTACGTTTCTATTTCGACATTTATGACAAAATAGTTTCATTAATGCTTAATGAAAATATTTCAACATTTATGACAAAATAGTTTCATTAAGCATTAATGATAATTTAATGAATCATATTTCATTTTATTATTTGATAGGAATGGAACATAAGCCTAAAAGAGAGCATAGATTTGCTATATGGAATGGTACAGATATTATTTTTGAAGAAAGCAATTCCAAGATATTTACTTTAGCTAAATTAATGTATAAGTACGGTTTACAACCGTTTAAACTCAATAGGTAAGAGTTTTTCTGTCTATTGCTAGTAGGATATACAATACGTGACATAGATGACTGATTAATCTTATCTTTTAGTTACGTTGATTCAATAGTAGCTGATTTTTCTAAGATTTATCATCTACAAGACAAGGGCCATTATTTCATGAACTTGACCTCTATGCTGATGGCCATGAACAAAGATTTTCCAAGCTTACTTCAAGTCTCTATCAAAGATCACCTTTCCAGTTTGGGATATTCGAAAAAGTTAATCGACGAGTTAGTCAAAACTCCTTTGCTCGTAGATTATGGACAAACTACGAACATTCACAGTTTCGTCGGTTTCGTAACACTTTGTGCTACTAGTGGAAACCTGTGGTCAGTTAAAGGAGGAAACAAAAAAGTAATATTACTACTTATCAAACAATATGTTTTTACTTTATGTACTTGAGATTTTCCTTTATTATTTTAGGTACCTGAACACTTGATATATAGGAACGTTAACGTAAATGTGCTTTCTTCCTTTGTCAAAAAGATTCGTTATGGAACTAAGAATAATTTTCCTATTTACGAAGTACATTATTCCAGCAAAGGTTTAATGATTAATAATTTGCATTACTATTTGGAATATCATGAATATCTCTAAATAAGTATTTTTCTTTCAGATGGTATTGACGTTATGAAAAATCACTACGACATAGTCATTATTGCTACTCCATTAACGAAAGATCAAAAGACAAATATTACATTCGTTGATTTCCCTGGCGACGATTTCACATTTTTAGGCGAATATCAGACAACTGTCGCAACCTTTGTTAAAGGGGATCTCGATCCAAATTATTTTGGACTAGAAGAAGAATTGGATGATATATTAAGTTGCAATGATAATATTGATATTCGTTCAATTGGAAGAGTGGATTCTGTTGAAGGTTCAACTAAAGTTGATTCAAAAATGTGGAAGATTTTCAGTAACGTCTCCTTACCCTTAACTTTGATAAACAACATGTTTAACAATGTCGAAGAAGTGAAAGAAGTTGTTTGGAAAGCATATCCACGATATACAACTAACCCACATTTGAACAAATTTAAACTTTACGATGGCCTTTACCACGTTAATGCCATTGAATGGGCAGCTAGTGCAATGGAAATGAGTTCCATTGGTGGAAGAAACGTAGCGATTTTAGCTCACGATGAATTTTTACAAAGATTCTCGGATAGGTCAGAGAATACTCCAGAGAATACGTCAAAAGATACTCCAGAGGATACGCATAAAATAGAACTCTGAGAATACTCATTCTTTTTTATTTTTTTAATTAATACTTTCAAATTTTATTAATATATGAAAATATTTTTAAATAACAAACGGTGTAATGTATAGAAATGTAACGAAATGTAACGAAATGTAACGCATTAAGAATAATACTTATTTAGATAAGATAATTCAATAAAAGGGAATCAAGGAATTCTCCAATTGTGATTGGTTAAAAAACTCGAATTATTATTTTCCAAATCAAGATGTAATACAGATTAAAGTTTATAACATAAACGAGTAGTTTAAAATATTGCGCGTTTAAATCGAGTTATTCTCGATTAATTGATTTGTGCGAGATATCGATAGTTTCTCCGCGAACTGCTAAGAACTTTTCGTTTATCCCTATAGGTTTTTCTAAAAAGGTTGAAACCCTTGTAAAAGTTGACGCATAATCGATTTAATATCTAGTCGAAGCCATCGTTGACTAAGAATGCAAAGTTGATGATATTATTATGAAGAGACAAATAGAAATGAAAAATCGATTGATAATAGTTAAGTATCGCGACTTGTCAAATGTCACGCGAGATGTAATAATGTATCTGTAAAAAAAGTTAATAGGAATAAGTCGTGTACCATAACCTAACTATGAACGTAAACAAATGCACGTATTACTCCCCCACCGTTATCAACGAACGTATACTGATTGCCAATAAGAGCTGATGTTCCTCATTCTCGGTTTTATGATAGAAATGTGGATTAATGTAAATTCGTTAGAAAATAATGTAATATTTATTCTAAAATCGGTACGTAATGTCATAATTAGTTAAGGTGTAATGGAAAATCATTCCGTTCGTATTAATTACGCGCAAAGTGTTCCTCGCGACGCGGAAGAGTTGTCAATGGTACATGAAAGTCGCGGGAAACAATACATCGAACATGTTAAAAAACGTGAGGAAGTGGTTATATTGGCAAATGACGTTAAAGGTGGATTATTTAATCCAAGGGCGTTATTATTCTTAACGCTATGGTACGTCTTCAGTGGGTGTACATTATTTCTAAACAAATACATATTATCATACATGGAAGGCAACCCAACTATTTTGGGTAAGACGTTTTCCTCTTATACAAAATTCTTTCACACAAGTTTATATTTAAAGCTGATGACACGAGATATTACTTTCCAGGTGCCTGTCAAATGTTAATGACAGCAATTTGTGGATTTATACAAATGTATTTTCCCTGTGGTATGTATAAGGCCAGCTCACGTTTAATGAGACCACCAGGTTTCTATAAACATATGATATTGGTTGGATGTACAAGGTTTACAACTGTAGTTTTAGGATTAGTATCGCTCAATTATGTGGCGGTAAGCTTTACTGAAACTATTAAAAGTAGCGCACCACTTTTTACCGTCCTTATTAGCAGATATTTATTAGGTAAGATCGCATTCTCATGAAATACTTTATCAAATATTATTTTATATTCAATGTGATTATTATATTGAAACTATATTTGAAATATAGGAGAACATACTGGGTTATATGTAAATTTATCTTTAATCCCTGTAATGGGTGGTCTAGCTTTGTGCTCAGTAAATGAAATTAGTTTTGATTTACGAGGATTTATTGCTGCTATGGCCACAAACATGACCGAATGTCTTCAAAATGTTTATTCCAAAATGTTGATTAGTGGAGACAATTTCAAATATACGTAAGTTGTGTCTCTGATTTGTTCTCTAATAAGTCGTTAATTATTAATAACTAACGCATGCGTTCTTTGAATTTCCATCTATTTCTAATATGTTGATTATATCATCATTGTTTATTATCCAATATAATTCTAGCCCAGCAGAATTACAATTTTATACGAGTTTGGCATCAATCGTGGTACAAATACCAGTGTCAATTTTATTAGTAGATTTGCCAGCTCTTGAGCATTCCTTAAGTTTTAAAATATTTACGGCATTTCTTCTAAATGGCGTTTTCTTCCATTTTCAAAGTATTACAGCATACGTACTTATGGATTACATCAGCCCTGTGACGCATAGGTAAATAGAGAAAATGTTAATAAATTAAAATAAACAAATAATATCAATATTATTATAACATATTTTCCAGCGTTGCCAATACAGCAAAAAGAGCTTTTTTAATTTGGCTCTCAGTTTTACTCTTCAATAATTCAGTTACCGGTTTATCGGCCCTTGGAACTTGTGCTGTAATAGCTGGTGTATTATTATACAATCAAGCACAAGAATATGATAGGATTAAAATTGCTAAATTAAGACATACTTCGAAAATTAATTTACAGTAATAACATTTTCAAATCAATAAAGATTTATATAATTATTAATACCATATAACAATGTTTGTTTGTGTCATATATTTACAATACCTTCTTTTTAATATTACAAGTTTTTTTATTTAATCACTTCTTCAAACAACCTGGCGCATCCAAAATCTGTAAGAGGTAAAACAACGAAATTTTATCTTTTTCCTTTCTATTATTTTCTTATTAAGTTTTGACCTACACAATATCGTTGTTAGTTTAAATCACAAACACGTCGAAAGTATAATAGACATATCTTGCATTTCCTTCTTTTTATACTACATATATTATATTTATTTATTTATATTCGTTTACATAAGTATAAATGGAAACTCTTGCTTGGACATTTTTTTTTAACAACAATAAATAATGTTCAACAAATGCTTACATTTGTGTATTCGTATCAATTTACAATTAGTTTGAACTACTTTTTATCTTTTCTTTTCTCGAAAAATAGTTATAAAAATCTATATACACGCGTCGTAGAAAAATTGATCATTATTGCATTAGCGTGCATTATCAATTCTAACATTATTGCAATTATATTACATATTAAAAATCCCTTTAAAAAATTATTTCTCCATGTGGGCGAACTGGCGAAGTAATGTGTATTAAAAAAATATTATATTAGAAAATAATAACTGTCTCAATAATATTTTTGGTATTAATTGGAAGCTTTTAAAGCCTGTTCAAGATCAGCTAACAAATCTTTTTCCGTTTCAAGTCCAACAGATAAACGAATTAATTGATCTGTGATTCCTAATTCATTCCTTGTAGCTTCGGGAACTGAAGCATGTGTCATGATGCTTCTATATACATAAAAATAAAATATATTACTATTATATATTACATAAAGTTGAATATATATTTGTATTATATTGTCGCAGCACTTACGGTAATTCTGCTAAAGATTCATAGCCACCAAGTGATTCTGCTAAAGTAAATAAACGAAGACTTTTCAAAAATTTCTGAGCACTTCCTTTAATATAAAACGAGAGAATACCACTGTGGCCAGTCGTTTGTTTTAAAGCAAGTTCATGCTGAGGATGAGACGGTAAGTCTACAAATATTTGTGGATTAATTCGAA
Organism: Mischocyttarus mexicanus; assembly: GCA_023678845.1. Lineage (NCBI taxonomy): Eukaryota > Metazoa > Arthropoda > Insecta > Hymenoptera > Vespidae > Mischocyttarus > Mischocyttarus mexicanus. Next base: position 689,575 of record JACGTP010000034.1, on the reverse strand, counting down.
TGAATTCGAATTCGAATTTTGACGAAGAAACACAACATATTATTAATGTATTTTCAACAACATTTAGCGAAGATACGTACAAGGATGAAAAACTTTCTCCACTAGAGGATGCTTCTCCAAAAATTTCGCAACAGCTAATCCATTTTTCATATGCTGTTGCATTCTAAGTTCTAAAGTTTTTAAACTACGATTAACCATAGCACAATCGTAAGGCGATGGAACTATTCCCATTGCTGTAATATAAAATCTTGTAGAGTATAGATGAAAGTGTTTATAATAAATTGACATTGGTAAGGTTTGTGCATACCATTTTGTAAAAAACGAAGTTTCGCTGCTAAATCATCTCTTTTTGTAATCACTGCACCCATGATAATATCCGAATGTCCATTCATATATTTAGTTAGAGAATATACTACAAAATCAGCTCCAAGTTCTAATGGTTTCTGAGCAAACATATATAAATATAAATATATTATAATATGTTCTATATGAAATAATATTCATCTGTGTCAGTCACCTGATAATAGCACGTTAGAAAAGTATTATCGACGACAAGAATGATATTTGGATTATTCGATTTTAAAACATTGGCAGTTTCTTCAATATCTGCTAATCTTAACATAGGATTTGTAGGAGTCTCCAACCAAACCATCTGAAATACACAATATACCTGGATTAAGTAAAATTTAGAAAAACGCATATATATTGTTACGTTAATATTGTTGTATTAACCTTGGTATTTGGTTGTAATGCAGCCAAAAGGTTTTTGGTATCCATCAGGTCTACGAAAGATACCTTAATACCTTGTTTAACTAAGCAATTTCGAAAAAAACGATTAGTACCGCCATAAACATCGTCTCCACAAATAATGTGATCTCCAGTTTCTAGCAAACCAGCTATAGCTGTCATAGCTCCCAAACCAGATGAAAAAGCAAAACCATGCTTTCCATCTTCCAATGCTGCTAAACATGTTTCCAATACATTGCGTGTTGGGTTACCGCTTCTACCATACTCGAAACCCTACCAAAATTGTTTCTATATATTATTTGTCATCGTAGATATATATTTATTTTATTTACATAATGTTCTCCTGGACCACTTTGTTGAAAGGTAGTGGACATTACTAAAGGAGGAACCACCGACCGATGATTCCATTGTTCTGGATCCTGACCAGCATGAATAGCTTTTGTAGAAAAACCTTCTTGAATGTTACTCGGCATCTTGATGATATGTATCTTATATTTGGAAAACCTTTAAATGATAAACACGTGTTTATTACGAGTATTCTATAACCCAATATTTTCTATAATCCAATATTTTATAGCTTAATCTATACAACTTGAAATTCATTTTCTTTTATAATAACATTGATATAAAACTATTTCAAAATGTACATACGTAAAGTACTCTTATATAAATTGTATTGTGTATACGTGGAAGACACTTAAGAAGAAAATTTATCTCAATTAATAAACGTAGATATGACGATGACAAGAATAGCAATGATCTTGATATTGAATTTATTACATCACGGTCACACATGCGCCTTACTTGCGGTAAAATCAAATTTGAAATTCCCGCCAAACGATTCGAAATCTATATTAGAATTATAACAAAATTATAATTACGATTAATGCTACCAAAAATAGTACAAACAATAAATACATAAATTTCTTCGAAACTATAGGCGATATTAATCAATTTCATACGTTAAGAGTTAGTAGAAAAATTAGGGAAATAAGAATTACGAACGCGCAAATAAGGGTATGCACTTTCATAACTCACGCAACATGAATGAGATGCTATCGCAGACTGTTATTGGCTGGTGAAACAAGTGTTAACTGATTACGAGTATTGCGATTGGTTGATCAATACAAATGCCATCTATGCAATAGACACAAGATGGAGATTATTTAAATAACCTGTTCCTGTGTTGTTCTTGCACATAGGCGACGCATCCTTCAAATTCTAACCTGAAAGTACGATACTTCAAAAATCCGAGAATGTAAAGATTTAATTTGAAGAAAGATACAATGTCATATCAAAACTCAGCATTTTCAACGATGTACGCTCAAGAAGATTACGACATCGACGAAGATAATGAAGAATATGTCGAGGAAGATCGAGATGCGGAGGAGCATGACGATAGCGATGAAGGTATTTTTATATCGTATTTGATATATCTACAAATAAAATACTCATCAATGGTATATAATATTAAATTAATATCTCATTTCTAGATACGGAAGAAGCTAGTGAAACAGATATGGGAAAATCTGAAGAATACATTGAGATAAAAGAACAGTGAGTGAGTTAATAGTTGGTATAGATTTTGGAAACAAGATTAATCAAGAAAATGTGTATTTTTTTTTTTAAGAGTATATCAAGATAAATTGGCCAATTTAAAAAAGCAGTTACAACAACTGAAGGATGGCACCCACCCAGAATATAATCGTAAACTAAAACGCTTGGAAGCACAATACAAAGAAAGGTGTAATGGTGTAATGCGAATTTTGTTGATTAAATTATCTTGTTTTTTTGTGTTTTAACTTTATTTATTCTTTGTTAGATTACGTCTCAATATCATTCATCGAGATTATTTAACAGAATGGGTCGAAAGAGATTACATATTGGAAAAGAAAGCAGCTATTAAAGAATTTGATGAAAAGAAAATAGACTTGAAAGAAAACTTAGTTCAAGATATGGAAGAAAAAAAGAAAATGATTGAATCTGATCGACATACAATGGAACTTACAGGAGACTCGATGGAGGTACAATTATTTTATTAAATAATAATATAAACTAATATAATTAAATTAATTTTTATACTTGTATTTATAGGTCAAACCAGTGATGACAAGAAAATTACGTAGGCGACCAAATGATCCGGTACCCGAAAAAGTCGAAAAACGTAGGAAACCACCTCCAGCACAATTAAATTACTTATTAGATGAAAAAGAAATAGAAAGTGATTTAAAAGCTATTAGTCGGAATAAAATTTTAACAGCTATAAGGAAACCAGGTATTATTTCATAAGATTTATAAGAGTTATTGCAGTGAATGCACGTGCGTGTCTTCCTTTTTTTTTAGAAATTTCTCATAAGAGCTTAAAAATGTTTATAGTAGTACTTCCACATTACAATACAGTAAATATACAATCTCAACATATTTCGCCACCTACCGATACACCTCTAGTGGAAACAAGGATGCAAGGTGGAAAACTCCTCTATGAAAGACGATGGTATTTACCATTTATTATATTTAATAAAATTTGTTTTTTTTTTGTATGTGCATATAAATTTGCTAAGTAATTATGACAAATAATGCAGGTTCCATCGTGGACAACCGGTATACATAGAAGGACAAGGCTTGACAAGATTTGCAGCAAGCATATCAGGAATTGGAACAGAAGCTGTAAGTACAATTATTAAATATGCAAATAACAAATTAAAAATAATCTGATTTGGAGAATGTTGAGAACAAACGATATTTAAAAATGATCTTATATTTGAGTGCATTTAAAATAATATAGCACAAAGTGATATGTTTAATTGATGACATCATTTTCTAGATATGGGTGAAAAAGATTTCTGATGGAAGCAAAGTTAAAATTTACATATCGCAACTAAGCCGTGGAAAGATTTCTATAAAACGACGAGCATTGTAGTAACTCTTCTCTTCTAATGACTTATGACATTTGCGTATGTATGATTAAATGCATTTGAAGAATCGAATAATGATCAAACTTGTGATATATTAGATTTATAGTTTATTGAAGTTCTATTTTGCGAAGGCAACGTTATTTTGACAGCACTTGTTTTCTGCCACCAATAAAACCAAATTTTTTGATGATTTTCAACTGCTATGTATATCCAGAGGAAATATGAAAAAATGAGTAATGCCATCATTATTAGCAAAGAATAAGTGGTCCATCGTGCTGGAGGAAAATTATTATAATTATTTGCTGCATAAAAATCAGCACCGACCACGCAAATGTAAGAACATATTATAGTCATGGGAGTGACGATGATACAGCGAAGCAAATCCGTTCTCAAATTACGCATGTATAATTGGCGTTGATGTTGAACAACGCAAAGCCATATAATAACGGATGTAACAGCCTTATAACGTGGGGTACGTTCAACTTGAAATACGTGTCCACATAATTCACAACTATTTCTGTTACTTTCCTCTAACCAATGTTCCAAACATTTCACATGAACGGCACCCATCGTACCCTAAAAATAGTATATACGAATATATAATATTTAATAGATTGTAACTTGATAATATGTATTATAATTGTTCATATATGTATATACCTAGTTAAGCCAAAACATTGTACATATTGTATAAATATTAATAATACGATAATATACATTTATACTTATATATTATTATATGCACTATTTGTTATTTCCATTGGCACATTGAAAATATAAACATTTATATGACTAACCTTACATTTGCATGGATAAACGATAGGAAATTGCTGGCTAGAATCATAACATATACGGCAATGTATATCTTCTACGTCATCCGTTTCATACCTTGCACGTTTATTTTTTCTACTCAATATTCCAATATCTTCGAGTTTTCGTTTAGTTGACAATCGGGAAATATTTTTATTTGAAATCGTTTCTACTTCTATCTCGTAGATGATTCTTTCTAATATATTTGCGACTGAATTATTAACTGTAATCATTATATCTTGAAAATTGTCATGAATTATAAAAAAATATACATTCTGAATGAAGGAAAAAAGAAAACAATGGATAATCGATTATTCAAGGATAGAAAGTAAAATTATTTTCTATGTATGTGTATAATTCATTCACAAACACAAAACACAGAGAAACAGAGTTCATTGGTAGAAGACAATGTGTATGTGTGTGTTTGTGTGTGTGTGTGTTCGCATATGTATTCATATTTATGAAAAATTTTAAACAATTTTTTGGTCTAGTTTCTAAACATTATTTAAATACTAAATCTAAACGATTTATAATATTTTCCATAGACATCTTTAATACGTATAAAAAATTTTATTATGCTACACGACAGTTATACAGATAAGTTAATTGAATAAAATATTGATATTAACGGAACATGCAATTATGTGCAATTAATAATTGATTAACAATCTATGACCGAATTGATGTCACTCAGCCATCATATCCATGCTGAGACAATCTTCACCTATATTACTGGGAGATGTTTCTAACTCGCCAATTTCATTAGATTCACTGTAAAAGACAGTAAGATAATAAAATATATATTAAAATGAATAGAATTTAAATGTTACCTATCTAACGAAGGGTCATTGCTGAACATTTCTGTTGGAACTGTTGGTGGTGCTTTTTCTGGTACAAGTTCTATAAACGTTTGACGAGACTCCAAATGCCTTTCTACTTCTTCAGGTGTCATATGTCCATCCGACATCAAAGATATCGGTACCATATTATTAGGTGGTTGTACCTTTACAATAATAATTACTTATTAAAGACACAGGTCGAATTTTCAAAATATTATCTTCACGACACATGTGACAAATAATGTATTCATTATAATAAAATAAACCATATGTAGTGTTACGCACTGTAGGTATGTTGTTCGTTTTTGATACTTTTGGCGTAGCTTTTTTCTTTTTACTTGTATTGAGAGGTTTAGTAACTGTAGACGGATGATGTGAAATATGATTACCAATATTGACTTCTATTTTTTTTCTAAAAAAGAATAAATGTATGATAATGATGATGAATACAGAGTTTATTAAAATCATAAAAAGTTGTACTACCTCTTGGACGTATCGAGCCTAGCAACTTCTTCATCGGATGACTCAGTTTCATCGCTTTCACTAAACGATGTATCTACTTTTTCATATTGCAATAATCTGTCTAATAAAAAGCTTTTATCTCTATTTACTTTGAGTAATTTTCTTTGAGTGGATCTTAGAGCTTCTTGAAAACATTCATTTTCCTGAAATACATACATTGTTAAGAAAACATATCTTGGTTTGGCTTGGCTTGGCTTGCTCGGTCGTTTTCATCGTACATAAATTAAAAACTTAAATTTTCGTTTAAGATTTCGATACTGATCCTTGTAATTTGGCACTTCCTCCTCTGGACTTTCTTCGTCATCTTCTTCTGCATCTGCATTGTTGTTTGCGATAGAACGACAATACCATCCTTCCAACATTGATCATCTACAATTTTCCCATATAGAAGTAAGGCAAAACTGAATATTTCAAATTTTCAACAAACGGTTGAAAGAATTATTATAATATTATGAAAAAAGATTGAGGTTAACTTGCAAATGACAACAAGGGCAAGCTTATTGACGTATGTTTGTAATGGAAATAATACAATATCCGCAGCGTTTTAGTACAATGTTCAAATATTAACTTTAATTATACTTACATAAATACGCAGAATTGTGTTTTATGCGTCGCAAACGTTTGCGAGAACCAATTATTATGAAGATAAATAAGCTGTTTATGACTGGCTTCCATTCTGGACCCTTTTATCGATTCTTCGGTAACTTCAGAATGGTTCTCTTTCGACCGGAAATAGGATATATGGGAACTTTAGCTAGTAACTTTCCTCTAACCGATAACAAGGGAAAATAGTCATTTTGATTCGTCATAAACATTGTCTTTTCTTTATCCACCAATCACAAATGCACTAGACGTATTTTTAAACATATTTTCTAACATCAAAATTGCCGCCTAAAATAAATAATATAAAAGAGTATTTACGTCTACTAATCGATACAAAAGGAATAATGTGACAAGTTTCATTTTATTTATAACATTAAAATTGCCATTTTATAATTATTTATAATATTCATATACCCAACAATGCTACGATGTAGCTTTTATAAATTATAAATCATTACAAAAGAAACAGTAATGTAAAAATATATCTTTTTTTATCTGATAAATGTTTAGTAGTACTGTACAATAATGTACAACCATTTGGAGAACTAATATATTATTATATATAATTAAAAAAGATAAACAGTTCATAGCTATTATAAAATAATAGTCATATTAACGACTACTTTGAATTGCTTTCTCTTTGAATTTTCTTGAAATATTATCAAGCATCGTAAGTCGAAGCAGAAACATTTCCTCCGTGACCTGTCCAATTAGTGTGCACAAATGTACCTTCTTGACCGATAATTTCATACGTATGTGCTCCAAAATAATCTCTTTGAGCTTGAAGTAAATTTGCAGGGAGTTGAGCAGTTCTATAGCCGTCATAAAATGCCAATGCTGTTGATAACGCAGGTGTTGGTATTCCAAGAGTCACAGCATTAGAAACAACAACTCTAATGCTACTTTGACATTCTTTCATTGCTTTAGCAAAAAACTCGTCTAACAATAAATTAGTAAGTTTCGGGTTTTTATCAAAAGCTAATTTTATGTTTCCCAAAAATGCACTGTAAAAAATATATAATTATTTGACCATTTCAAAGACACATTACATATATATATATATATATGTATATATTACCTTCTTATAATACATCCACCTCTCCACATAAGTGCTATAGCCCCATAATTTAAATTCCAATTGTGAACTTTTGCAGCTTCTCTTAGTAACATGAAACCTTGTGCATAAGATATAATTTTGGAAGCATATAAAGCTTTTCGCAAATGCTCTAGGAACTGCTTCTTATCACCTTTGTACAAAGTATCGGGTCCTTCCAATACTTTACTAGCTTCTAATCTTTCATCCTTTAAAGAGGAAAGACATCTTGCAAAAACTGATTCTCCGATTAAGGTAACTGGAATTCCATAGTCTAATGCAGCTATAGCTGTCCACTTGCCAGTTCCTTTCTGTCCTGCTGAATCTCTAATACGTTCTAACAAGTAGCCTTTTTTGTCTTTGTATTTAAGAATATCCTTAGTGATTTCGATAAGAAACGAATCTAATTCTCCTTTATTCCATTCGTCAAAAACTTTGCTCATTTCTTCTTGATTCAATTGTAAACCACTTTTCATGATATGATACGCTTCGCAAATAAGTTGCATATCACCATACTCTATACCATTGTGTACCATTTTTACAAAATGTCCTGCGCCACTTTCTCCTACCCAATCGCAACAAGGTTCCCCATCAGCTTTGGCGCAAATTGACTAGAAAACACGTGCAATAGATTTATCTTATCTTATAATTTTAATTAGAGGATTACAAAACATTAATTGCATAGTTAAATGGAATGATTACTTGGAAGATTTGTTTAATATGTGGCCAAGCTTTAGGATTACCCCCAGGCATTAAAGACGGTCCATACCGTGCTCCATCTTCTCCTCCACTTACTCCACTTCCAACAAAAAGTATTCCTTTTCTCTCTAAATCTTTTGTTCTTTTCTCTGTATCTTGGTATTCCGAATTACCACCGTCAATAATAATATCTCCAGGAGTTAACAGAGGCACAAGTTGATCGATAAATGCATCTACGGCTGAGCCAGCTGCAAAACACCATGTGCAAAGAACATTTCGTTGAAATGGTTTTTTTTAGAGCTATAGCATATAACAGATGTTTTTAATGAAAGAAAATTGCTTACCCTTAACTAATAACATTATTTTCCTCGGTGTCTTAAGACTTGAAATCATTTCTTTCAAACTAAATGCACCAATGACTTTTGTGTTTTTAGCTTCATTTTCAAGAAACTCTTGTACTTTTTTTGTAGTACGATTGTACGCGCATACGACAAAGCCATGATCGTTCATATTCAAAATAAGATTCTGGCCCATAACGGCTAAGCCAATTAATGCGATATCTGCATTCCTGAAATGTTTAATATTGGAACGTTCATTTTCTCTTTTAAAGTTCATTTGGATACAATTCATTAAAAGAGTAACTTAACCGAATAGATGGAGAAGTACCTTATATTTATGACATAAATTTAACTTAAATATTTATAGAGACAAATAATAATCAAATTTATATGTATAAATTATTTCAAATGATTACTTACGGTTTCGACATTTTTCCCCCAAGATTTGTTAACTTTAATATTCTCGAAGATAATTTAAATAACCAAAATTAGCAACAAGTGGTCATACACTTATGTCCGACGAATGTCCAACGAAGAACACATATTTGCTGTATTCGCAGAGTCATCAGACATCAACGCACCAATCATAACGCGCCAATCATAGCCTCGGTATGCTTCCTCATTTCCATTACTATTACATTTACATTACGTTGAATTTCACAATATATGTATTACGCAAGCATATCTTTTTTAATTTTTTCTCACATATATCAGTACGAATACCATCTTATCCGACTTAATTACATTCTTGGTACTTCCAAGTATAAAGTTAATTCAGTCGATTATATACATATATAAATCAAAAAACAAATTAACTGAATTCGTTAATTTATGGAACAACTACTACTTTGAGTAATTATTTCTGATGATTAAGCACAAGCATTTAAATACTTCTCACGATATTTTATTTGTAAGATACCCATTGATATTAAACATTTACATTTATATATATATATATATTGTTTGAGTAATTTTACATTCCATGCAAATATACGTCACAGAATTAATCGAAACAAGTTACATAATATTTAACTTGAGCAAACTTGTTAATGTATTAACAACATACTACAAGCCATGATATCAGCTGAGGATAATCCTGAATAGAAAAAATTACGATATTTTTAGTTAGATGGCAGTATTTAGAATATCGAGTGTTCTTATATTTTAACGAACTAGTGTATTCGTGAATTTATGTGTATTCATGTCATCAAAATTCTATTTTTGCCTAAATATTTACATAATAGCTCTTATCCACAATCACCTGTACGATCGTGTTAATTTTTGTCAAGTGTTACTAAATGTGGTAATATTAGAAAAGAGGAATTAAGAAGGATAATTATAAATAGAGATTAAAATTCTTATTAGAAACTTATTGGACTATTGTAAAGAAATAAACGTTTTGTAAAATAATAGAAATATTTGATTTAAAGCGCGCTCAACGTTTAAAATTATTTCTCCTCCAATCAGTGCGTGGTAATATTTTTATGACGTCATAATCGCAAACTAAGATTGAACCAATCAGTACGTAGGAGCATTTTAATCGCATATGCAACATGTCGCGATCGTCTTGATTAGATTAATGAATGCTCATTTACAATTACTCCGTTTAACAATTTATCTTATCGTTACTGGCAACAATTGCAAATTATTGTACCTTTCTTAGTTTTGTGCTACGTTTCTCGTTGACATGAGGCCGCGAAACATCGTGCAAATAAAACTAAGTGCGGTGATGAAAAGCTGGACATAACCCTGTAACAATGAGATGGATGCCCTATTTCTAAGTCCAAATACATACATTCTCTTTATTGTAATCAAGGCTGTATTATAATACGAGAGTTAGAGAAGAGAGAGAGAGAGAGAGAAAGAGAGTGAAAGAGAGAGAAAGAAAAAAAAGAAAGAGAGAGAGAGAGAGAGAGAGATAGTGTGAAAGAGAGAGTGTGAGAGTGAGAGTGAGAGAGAGAGAAAGAGAGAGAGTAAACGTGCGCGGTGTTTTTCGAATTATTTCGAAACTGTGATCAATATGGGATTGCTATTCGCAAAGTTGTGGAGTCTTTTCGGTAACGAAGGTAAAAAGAATCTTTTCATTAATCAAAATATTACGCTTTGTTTCTTTCTTTACGTTTGATACATTCTAATTCATAGACACAAAATATACAAATTGAATAAATTTACGATTAACTGTGGTTACCTTATGTACATGTGTCAATTCTATTTGTAACTTTGTATTATTTATTATACCAAAGAAAATAATGCTTGACATAGCTACTATCTTATTATATTAATATAAATGTTATTTGACGTATGTTAAATCATATTCCAGAACATAAAATAGTTATGGTTGGATTGGACAATGCTGGTAAAACAACCATATTGTATCAATTTCTAATGAACGAAGTTGTTCATACATCACCAACTATTGGCTCAAACGTAGAAGAAGTAGTATGGAAGAATATTCATTTTATAATGTGGGATTTAGGAGGACAGCAAAGTTTAAGGGCAGCTTGGTCCACTTATTACACAAATACAGAATTTATAATAATGGTTATAGATAGTACTGATAGAGAAAGACTCGGTGTAATAAGAGAAGAATTATATTCCATGTTAAATCACGAGGAACTTAGCAAAGCTAATGTTTTAGTTTATGCTAATAAACAAGACTTGAAAGGTAGCATGACAGCTGCTGAAATTTCAAGACAACTAGATTTAACTTCCATCAAAAAACATCAATGGCACATACAAAGTTGTTGTGCTCTTACGGGAGAAGGGTAAATAATTATTTGATTATCACAATATATCCAACAATTATATCTCATTCATCAAATAATGAATATAACTGACATCGTAGACTCTATCAAGGACTGGAATGGATCGTTGGACGTCTTAAGAAGACATGACGTACATTATGAGAGCTTGTCATAAATTCAACAAAATAATTAAACTGTATAATATATGATTAGCGCGAGTTAGCACGATTTCTACTTTGATGGTCGTACCACATTGGATAAATAATTCTCTTTCGCGTTTTCAAATCTTTACGTTAACATTGTAAGTACGACGATCAAATTATAACTGCATATACGGAGACAATTATTATAGCAAATGTTTAATGTATTTTAAAGTGGACGGGCAAGAAATTTATTTTCATTTTTGATGAAATAATAATATATTACACGCGCGTTATAATTGTAAAGACAAAAAATAATGAATTAACAATAAGAATTAAAGTCCAAGTTGAAGGAAAGGAGAAAGGCTAAGAGATTGTTGTCAAATAGAAAATAATCATTTCCCTGTATTATATAAAGTTAGATTAACTTGATTATTTCACAGATAATATGTTTAAATATACGCGTTGTTTTTACCTTTAAGTAACATGCATTTTAAAGAGCGATAACTGCCAAGTTTTATTTCTCGTTCGCCACATATTTCATATGTCATTTAATTCCACAAATATTATTTGATAAAGGATCGGTTATTGTAAGAAAAAGAAGCGCAATTGAAATCCAATGTTGAAAAAAAATAGTCGGACCCGTTCACTTGTGCTTATAATAAACGCCGAAGCCGTAAAAAATACTTGTTTACGTACCAAGAGAATATGTCGTTTGGCTTCTTATGCAAAAGTAAAAGGTACATCTCTGTACATAGTTTTTATACACTTTATTAACAATAAGCGACTGTAAAAAAAGGACAAAAAGAAAAGACAAAAGTAAGGTCAGCAGTATAGCTCCAATCTATAGCATATTTTTAACATTTATGTATGAGAATTGAAGAAGATTTCTTAGCGGCCGAACCGTATAAAAATATCTGTAAAACTTCGTAACGAGGATACACCCAAGAGACAACCGAGCATTAATAAATAAAATGCAAACTGTTTTGTGATACATCGATTCAATATTGGGACGAGGAATTGTTTCCTGGAAAAAAAACCCAAGTTTACTTCTGTGTCACTAATGATCTTAATTAAATTAATGCACATTGTGCAAGGATAGAAATTCATTTGTATGTAGATATAATGAAACGAAAAAGAAGTTTATTTATTAATTAGTTAAAAATATATTGGTTTAATGTTTAACCACATAATAGCTGTCTCATAATAATTTGCATGCAGCTAGAAATACTTCACTTAAGTAATATTCTGTTAAAATGTTAACAATATTGAATATCAATTATGTCGAGCGTTGATTCAATTTTAATTAATAATACTTTAAATATCATTGTATAAGATAAATGCCGTCTAAAGTAAAGAGTGAGATTCTTACATATAAAATAATGAAACGTTTATTTTCTCATATTGAGAAATGACTCTTAAAAAAAATAATAAACTATTATATATATATATATATATATATGTATATGTATATATGTATATATGTATATGTATATATAAATATATAAATATATATATATGTATATGTATATATAAATATATAAATACGTCATTTTCTCTTGAATCGAAATTTTGTCGAATGTTTCAATAATAGAATTAATGGAAGTATGGTTATTAAAAGTAGTATAACGAGTCTAACTTATTTTTTATCACTGACCCTCTTTAGTTCTACAAAATACATAAAAACATATTATATGTCCAGTTTGGTTAAAAAAAAAGAGTAACGAAACAATTCTCTGTGATTTGTTTAAAATTATATTAGATTTTGAAATCTCTTCCGTCCGTTTTCCTGTTTTTAAATTTCGATATTCTTTACGAGTAATAATCTATTTTTGTTTAGACAATATACTGCTTTTGAAAAATGTTGAATATGAAAATCGACGATTTGTATGATAAACAAAATACGTGTGATTTAAATTGATAATAACTCTAGATTTTGTTTGTTTGTTGAAGAAGTACATATAGGTAATAAGGAAGGTTTAAATTGATAATTCATTCTCTTACATTGTGACATTCTACGCCGTGATGTTAATATAAATAATAAATAGGAAATAAAATGTATTTTAAAGGAAAATGCAAAGAGACGCTGTAGGATTTACCCAAAATATTTCCATCTATCATGTATGATATGTATGATAATTAATAATTATAAGATTATGATATTTATCATGTATGATATGTATAATATATCATATATGATATGTATAATAATTAATAATTATAAAATTATGATATGTATGATAAATAAAAATACGTGCACGCGTCCTTGTGGATTTTTTTAGATCAGGTATTAAGAAATGACCACGGGTCATATATTATTTTTAAATATCTATTTATTTTCATGTTTATTATAAATAAAGAATCGCACACACTCATACATTCTCATAACAGTGGATCTACCACTGGTCATCCTTCTTAATTTACGTATGTCTCTTATCGGTTCGGTATAAGACCGAATCATTTTAATAATATTTTCGAGAAAATCTAAAACCAACAACCAATGCTATAGAAAGCACTTTGAACGTTATTTAATTAAGTATTTAGTTAGCCTTGTAAGTGTTTTCTGTTACGGATGTATATGTATATGTAATTAGGTGTGGGGGGGGGGAATCGCGACATACGTGAATTTCCTGAGCGAATGATCTAATATAATCTAATATGATTTAATAGTTAAACATTGTAACGACATGTAGCACCGTGTATACACGCATGTGCCATTATTTAGCGCTATCTACAAAATTTATTTTTTTTGCTGTAGCAAAAGGAGCGAATGAAATTATTTTTCTACCAATTAAAAAGGCTTTAGGTGTGGCATGGTATTATAAATTCAAAAAGATAAAGTCGCGTTGGACTGTGGGCAGTGTTAATTGAATTATCTGTCGATGACAATGATATTGTATTAACGATAAGTGCTATGCACTACTACCATGCCGTATCTAATTATCAACTGTAATTATAATTAGGATAATCCTTTAGCATTGCTTTTTATTCCTGATTTGATCGCGCAAATAACGAATGGCAATTGTGTACACGAATACATTATTTATTCTTCCAAGACTGCTGCTATCTTTGATATTTTTTTGAAATATTTGGCAGTTGTGTTACGTTCCAATGAAACTACGTTTTCTTTAACGACGCGAGTATCGAAGAATTACACAAGAAAGACGTAAAACGATTCTCGTTCCTTGAAGTCTTATCAAAGTGAAGTTTAAACTGAGAATGAATCGTAGAGCTTCCTTGTACTCGCCGAAGCGGTAGATTCTCATCGTTGCCGACTACGATTGCTTGGGGTCGGCAGATATGATTTGAAAATGGTTTTAACGATACTGAAATGTTACGCGCGAACACTGGTCTCCATTTTATGCTTTAACAGCCTTCATTAATAGATCAGTACTCAAAGATTTAGGCCTCTCGATGGGCAAGCCAAGAGCACGATCCCAAACCAAAGATGCGAGTACACCGAGAGCGCGTGATACTCCGAATAGAACGGTGTAATAGTTCATTTCCTTCATACCATAGTATTGCAATAAGACTCCTGAATGAGCGTCTACATTTGGCCATGGGTTCTTCACTTTTCCGGTTTCCAAAAGAATAGGAGGTACAACTTTGTAGACTTGAGAGACCAACTGGAAAAAAAAGGAAAAGTATTAGAGTAAAATATCGCGAGCATACCGTAATTAAGTAATGTGGATAATTTACCTTAAAGAGAGAATCATCGGGTAAGTGTTTCAAAGCAAACTCTCTTTGGCACGTATACCTGGGATCGGTTTTTCTGAGGACAGCGTGACCGTAACCAGGCACAACTTGACCACTTTTTAGGGTATTCCAGATGAAATCTTTGAGCTTTTCGTCGCTTGGATTGTCTCCTACTTGGGAACGTAATTTTTCCAACCATACCAAGACTTCTTGATTTGCTAAACCGTGAAGCGGTCCGGCCAAACCGTTCAATCCGGCAGCAAAGGATAGATAAGGATCGGACAAAGCTGAGCCTACCAAGTGAGTGGTATGGGCCGAAACGTTACCGCCCTCGTGATCGGAATGGATTGTTAGATAAAGTCTCATAAGTTCTACAAACTGAGCATTGTCGTAGCCAAGCATGTTGGCGAAATTCCAGGACCAATCTTTGCCCGAATCAACAGAACCCAAACCTTTACCACCCTTGTAAATATTTCGATATATCGTGGCAGCTACGACTGGCAATTTGGCGATTAGATTCATCGAATCCTCATAGACGGTTTCCCAATACTTGCTTTTATGGACACCTTTGCTGTACGCTTTAACGTATTCACTTTCGCTATTCAAAATGGTGATAGCTGCCGAGAACTGGGTCATAGGATGCAAGGTTTTAGGGAAACCATTCAAAGCTGTAACAACGTGTTTCGGCAGGGCACTTCTCGCAGCCCATTCCTGCGAGATTGCTTTGACTTGTGCGTCCGTTGGAACATCTCCGGTTATCAGAAGCCAAAAGAGACCTTCCGGTAGAGGTTCCGCCCCTCCGGAAGCTTTCGGAAGAAGCTTTTGACATTCCGGAATGGATTTACCACGAAACCTAATACCTTCTTCGGGATCGAGTACTGATGGTTCCCAAACTAATCCTTTGATACCACGCATGCCACCGTACATCTACACAAATACAGTTCCAATTAATATTATCTAATTGTCTCTTCCTTTCTTGCAACATATTTAACCATATCGGTTTATCGCAATACCATATCAACGGTGACTTCTCCAACTTTTGTAGCACCATGGTTCTTGCGAAAGGCTTTTACGCGTTCTTGTTCCTTGGGTATTTTCTCAGACAAAACTTTCTTCAAATCGGTCGAAGCATCAGCTAACGATCGAACGACTACAGTATTCGTAACGCTGCTTGTCAATTTCTGAAATCAAACGAGATAATTAACTTTTTTTTTGTAACGAAAACGCATGTATCATCGATAAACACGGGAAAGATGCTAAGATATCATCTTTAATGTTGAACTTTTCCTATGACATATCTGAATTACGTAAAAGTGGACACGCAACACACACACAGATATAGATATATCATTAATGTGTATCATAAGTAAAAAAAAATTGATTATCCACATGCGAACGATTCAACTTCCGTATCACTACGTCAGGATTTCGTAATGGGAATATCATTTCTACTAAAAGATTAGCGTTGATCTCCTCCACCACTTCTACTCCAATCTTTTTCCTCCTCCTCCTCCTCCTCCTCCTCTTCCTTTCCTTTCTCTCAAGGACATTAAATAATGGACAAGAGAAATATCAATCGATGAAGTTTGAGTCGACTTTTGAAGATTGCTTCTCGTATTATCCGAGATTATATTTTTGTCCTTCTTTTACAGATAAATGTAAAAGTAATGGGAATATAAGCAACGTAACAATTAAACTAACGATTTCTTTCTATTTTTAATTTTTGTTTGTTCATAATTTTTGGCATCTTTTCGTAGAAAAAAAAATATGTCATGTTAAAGAATTTAGTGTTATTGTAAAGTGGAATCTCTTAATAGGACATGCGTGGGATTATTTTTGCGTGCACGTTGTACGCGTAAATCGAATCGTTTGGTATAAGATAAAGTGGAGACTCGCTTTGAGGTCATGAGGTCTAGCATTAGAGGTCATTATCATGCTTAGCCTTGTGGTAACACCGGCGATAGTTGAAAAAAAAAAAAATATCGTCACTTGCCATCGAGTAAGAAACTATTGGGTCTATTTTTACTCACTCGCGTGATACCCGAGTGACGTTACGTTCGTTTCGTTTCCTCATTTATTCATTATGTTTTTCAGTGAACCAAATAGTAAATCATCTGTTAATTGATATCTCGATTGTGAAGTTTTTTAATATAAATAGAGAAATATATGATTCTAAGAACGTTAACTAGGCTATTATAGTATAATAATCATATCATCTTATCTACATGTTGAATATCTTTAAATTTTTTATTGAAAAATATTCTTTGTTTTAGATTATGTTCTTTACAGAGAGAGAACTATTATTTATATTATTATAATTATATATATTACAATTATATATATTATATTATATATATTATATTATATATATTATAATTATATATATTATAATTATATATATTATAATTATATATATTATAATTATACATATTATAATTATATATATTATATATATTATAATTATATATATTATAGTATATATATTATATATATTATATTATATATATTATAATTATATATATTATAATTATATATATTATTATTAAAAATATATATTTGAAATATCTATCGTTTATAAGTTGCTTAGTTAAATTTCCATTACAATATTATATTTAGAGAAACTATGAGTTTGGAAGTTAGCCAGTACCGACCTAAAGATAAAATGCCTTCTATTTATTATATTATATAATTGAACCTAATATCAAACATTAAACGTACAAATAAATATTTTATACTACCCTATGTAATATGCCTACTTACAATTAAATTCATAAACACGTATCGAAAGAATAACTGTTTTACTTTCAACAATAAACAAACGTCGTATTCTTTTGTCATTACATTCAGTCGCATTGAAGCATATGGTTACCTTCTGCAAAAGAATTTATCTATTGTTTAGCATAACTTGAAATAACATTGTAATAAAATACCCATTGTCACAATTAGCTACTATTATCGCTTTGGCAGGTGCGATAAAAGACAGGAACTTATCGAAACTCTGTGCGATAATACAGTTTGTTCCATTTTTTACAACATTGAATTTATTTGCTCGTTGATTTAGATATTCGTTGATTTAGTTTTTTTTTCGTCTCGATTACGATACTCTACGCGGAACAACGACAAAATTTGATCTGTTGTTTAGCGTTCACCGTCCTTAAAGCGTTCGTAAACGCTATTACAAATCTTATCGTGCCAATTCAAAATTGTCACTTATCTTATATTACTTATGCATACTTATGTATATAACGATAACGATTTTTGTTACTTGCGTAACCGTGTGAAATTGGAAGGGAATACTCGAAGGCTCATCTTACGAATCCTTGCTGATTGTACGACGAAAGAGATTAGTCTGTTATATTGTAAATTATTAAGACTGTATATTAAACTGTAGTTAAAAGTATTTTCCTTACCTACTTACTTACTTATTATCAAATCTAATGCAAACGTTTCTTTTATATTTTCAGGTACATATATGCTTTTCTATTATAAATAAATAGTATTCATTAAGAAGAGAGAACAGACAGAGATTTAGATTTAGATTTAGATTTATTTATTATGGTCCTAGTTACCTATNTAATACTTCATCTAGGATAACATATTACTCCACAGAAAACAGATATGAAAAAAAAGAGAGAAGAAAGTAATCAAAGATTGTCTAGTCTCCGCGAATTTCACACAAACTTACTTTTCAGGTAATTCATATAAAAGTATGCTACCAATCTAATAAAATATTATTTATAGATAGGTTTAACTGTACAACGAAAACAAAGTAAAAGTACGTACACCTAATTAATATTTATAAATATAGAACCATAATATAGAGAAAAAAAAAATGTTAAATGCTTAATATTTTCTTTTCGATTTAAAAATCGTATCTGGTCGCGTATAGACATATTTTTAATCAGATTATCACGTATCGATGCCATGCACGATCAATTCTCTGTGTGTGTGTATATATATATATTTATTCATGTTTGATTAATTATTATAATAAGATAAAGCACTCGACGCGAGAGATTGATAACACTCGGTATCGCATATTACGTAATAAAGAGCGGCTTCTGAAGGGCATTGCCAGTTGGTGCACACCCGCGAATCGTAATTATCTAATTGATTTCGCGTCACGGTAATCGCCGAACGGCGTTAAAACGAACCATTACGAAGAGTATTAACGATTTGGTTCGTCTCAAGAGCTTTTTTTTTTATTATCCCTCAAATATGCCTTGCACGTATCAATGCAAAGAATAAAATTTCAAATTCAAAAGTGTTATTAAATTTGACTATTGGATCAGACCTTATCCAAATATACAACACATAGAACAAATAATATTTATCGTTACAAATGAGCTTACATATTTTGCTTGAAAGAGCTTTGACGAAAATGAAATCAAATTACTTTAAGATGTGTAACTATAAATAAAATATCGTTTCAAGTATAAAATGAAGAGATGCAACCCCGAAATAATTCGAGTTACGAGATTCAGATACCATATGCATGTGTATGTTAAGTAACATATGAGTCGTTTATAATGAGCATGAAATAATGTTATCTTGCCAAAGACCTTAGTCAAATGAAAGGAAAGAGAAAGGATTATTATATCCTATTGAAATATTCATAAAATGATCCTTGTAGTGAAACAATCAGAGAATTCTACAATCAACGATAGGATTTATCCTTAAGACAATTTTTAATCAAATTAATATCAAATTATAATTGAAGTACGTGTCAATCTAAGGAACCATGCAAGGTTTTTGCAATGACAGGTGCCAGCCACGAAAAAATTTTGACACATAGGTCATGATCAATGTAGATCAAGAGAATGGGTCAGATTTTTGACCTCGAAATGTTACTAAACTTAGCTACCTACCCATCGTCTTGCGAAATCTACACCGCCATTTTATCATATTTTCTTCAATGAAGAATATCTGTGTCCCTATTCAAATCCTCGAATAACTCATCGTACATGCACGAAATAAACCATCTTTATTTTCGTCAATATTATTCTTTCTTTTTTTTTTTTTTTCCTTATCAAAGTTACCTGTTTCATTGAAAATATGGAATTAATTTGATGAGTATTACTTCAAAGAGATTAAATCGATTTTAAATATTATTTCAGATTAGATTTCGTTATTAAATAAAACTATTGGAGATTAAAAATGAATGAAAATATTAGAAATTAAGTTAATATTAAAAGAATGTGAAAAAAAAAGAGGAAAACCAGTTATAGATCAACTTTTCTCAACTTTCGAACGTACGCTGATGCTTGTCTCGTAATTTAAATCAAATTAAAAAACCTGATTATGTCCTACATTCTCTTTTACCTTGTCGTTTATAAAAGAGAAGCTTACAGAAACTTTTATTGTTCATTTCATCGATTAGATAATACGCATCAAATTTTCCATTATTCTCACTGATAATTATACAATAGGTTCAATGTTTGTTCATTGCAATATGCGAATAACCATGACATAGCAGAACAAATAAGTATTGGTGTTGTTGTTATAAAATTTGGCGCGAAAGTTAAAGAAGAATTTTTTTTGTTCTAATTCATTAATACTTTACAAAGAATAAAAAAGTATTACATATGTATTTTATCTGTTCGTTAAAATGCAAAATGATTATTAGCAAGAACAGTTTTATTACATAACCGGAGTATACATCGACCAGAAGGCAAGCTTCTGGTCGGTAAGTTAGAAGTATTACTTGGATAATAATAAATCTAGAAATGTTAGGTAAAAATAATCGATCGTAGAGATAGACAAATTATTCGACACTGGAGCGCATCCGCCATTCGTAGATAGAATAACGAGGTACCCTTTTCCAACAACACCTCTTACAACACCAATGACCAAGCAACCATATACTTTTTTCTCACGGTCTTTTTGGTCTTTGAGGTCAAAAGAGAAATGTCTAGAAATGTTTTTTTTATCCAGTAGAAATGATTTAGATCTTCCTTTCTAAAGATATATGAATATGGGATAGATTGCAAAAATAAGGTCGAGATTATTTGTAATATTATGATGCCTAATAATGTAGTAAATGATGTCGGGTCGATAAAACACCCTCTGACGTCTTCCTCTCCTCGAATAAGCGAATTTCTTTGGTAGGATCTCTTTCGTGACAGAATTACAAGTCGAAAGAGAAGGCAGGTGAATCGATCGGTCTCTACCCCCATTTTTTGTCAAACAATAAACCAAAGTAGTACGCTTCGCGAAAACTAAGGGGGAAAGGCAAGAACGCGTTTCTTGAATCCCCCCTTTAATGAACGTAAACCTTCAAGGACCGTTCGAATTTCGCACCGAAATATGGATAACGTACCGCCGTTTTAAAACGTTATGAATCATTTAAATCACCTTAATCTTGCTTATACCTCTTTAACAATGAACTTAAGAAAAAATTAAGTACAGATAAGTATTCTTGACTTACCTGTAATTCAAGACATCGCTTGGAACTATAACGAAACAGTGCCATCGTCCTTTCTATCCTTAGATCGTAGATCCTCTGAAATAACGAACTGACAAACTGTGAAAGTAAGTTACCACGCGGAGCTCTGGCGCCCAACTCTACCGACACGTCTCCCTCCTCTTTCCACTAAGAACCATTCTTAAGTTCGCGCATGCGCACTTTGCATGTAAAGTAGGCCTCATTTTTCAGAAAATCTTTTTTTTTTTATACAATTATCTCTTGATAAATGATATTTTTTCATCGTTCATTTAAGATTTATCCTAGTCTTTGTATTTGGAACAAATTCAGCAGTGTTTGATTTAGGGAAGATTCTTTTCGTCTAACAATCAAAAAAATATGACAGTAGCTTTGATTGGAATAGAAGCACATTTTATGGCTCGTTTACAATTTATCATGAAAATTTCATTGATCTTTTCTAACTGGCTCATCTTTTTATTATAAATGTCTTTCTTATATTGATCTATGTATCAATAATAAATGAAAATTACTATAGGGTTTTTTTTATTCTAAATTACCGCGAAAAAAGGGTAAAAAGAAGAAATATTGATGCACACGCGGCGTGTATCTATTCGATATTCATTCGATATACGTTCGATATCCATTCGATATAAG
This sequence comes from Mischocyttarus mexicanus, assembly GCA_023678845.1. Classification (NCBI taxonomy): domain Eukaryota; kingdom Metazoa; phylum Arthropoda; class Insecta; order Hymenoptera; family Vespidae; genus Mischocyttarus; species Mischocyttarus mexicanus. The sequence goes on along the minus strand of JACGTP010000034.1, from coordinate 667,351 downwards.
TTCGTTATACGTTCGATATACGTTCGTTATACGTTCGATTTACGTTCGATATACGTTCGATATATACCTTCGATGATGACGTCACGTCAAATTTTACCTTTTTCGTGAAAATTCGTACCGCGAAGGATTTTCCAAAAAGGAATATTTCAAATAGGGCCAAGGTGTAAATACAGCCGGCTAAGAAATACGATAAAAAACAATGACAAACCGAGATAATTATTTATGCCGTGTTTGCCTATTGTCGAGCAACGACAATCAACCTATCTTTTCCTTGAAGGAAAATTCTACGAAAGATAAGAGCGTCCACGATTTGTCCAAAAAGTTATGGCTATGTGGAGGTATCGAGGTCAGTCTTATTCGATATTTCTTACTTATTAACCTTTTTACCTTCTTACCCTTTAATATACTCTTACGGAATCTAAAGACCTTTAAGATTCCTTTAGGTTGCCAAGGACGACGGATTACCTGAGCATATTTGTATAAAATGCATTCTCAAAGTCGATGCAGCTCACGAACTCAGAGAACAATGTCAACGAGCGGATGTCAAATTGAGACAATTATATGGCAAAACAATCAAGGAAGCTGACACTGTTAAAGTACGTATTCATATTTTATCATTGATTTTAAATAAATCTTCATTATTATTATTTCTAGGATCAATTTTGTCAAACTGAAGAACATTTTCCACTTCTAACAAAAGAAGAAGATGATCATTCTTTTCTACACTACCAGGGTTCTCTTTCAGATCAAAAATGTACCATAGAAATACTAAAAGAATCTGATGGTAATACTAAGACTGACAATGAAATATTAGATACGGATAATAAATTAGAACGATCAACGTACGAGGTACCTGTAGTTAAAAGAGAAGCTTATCGTACCAGAAGACTGACAATGTTCAAAAGAGTTACTTCTATGGAAAATTTAAGAAATCACAAAGAAAGACAAAGACAGTATATTAAAAAAAATGGAAATACAAAACATGAGAGTAACGAAAAAGATATGCTTTTGAATACGGAAAGTACGTGCAATAATGTAGTCAGAGTTTCATCTACAGGTTCCAATTTAAATCTTAAATGTACTCAATGCAGTAGATTTTATTCCAGTAAGAAATCCTTAGAGAGGCATATTTTAACTCATAATGAAACAAAATTTCAATGCAAAAAATGTAACAAAGAATTCATTTGTATCGATGAACTACTCCAACATGGTAAACTTCATAGATCCAATGAAAAATCAAAGTTAGTACCGTGTAAAATATGTAATAAAAGTTTTAGAAAAACTGATACTATGGTACGACATTTGAATGTTCATAAAAGAGTTAATCCCAAGGAAGTATTTTCTATACTCAAGGAAATTAGAGATAAAAGGAAATTGGAGAATAACGTGCAATCTTTAGAAATAAATAATCGATCTGTATTCTCTTTAGAATATCAAAATCTAGATGATCAGAAAGCATTGAATAATGGTGTAGACGATGGGATTAAAAAATTAACCAAACAAATATCGGACACGGAAGAAAAAATAAATCATTTCTATACATCCAGTTCAGATTCTAATAGCGATAATAAATCTGATTTTTTTGATAGCATACAACTTTATCGTTGCCAGCATTGCATCAAATGTTACACAAAAGAAACATCTCTTCTACGTCATTTGTTAAAACACGAAGGAAGAAAATTTGTTTGTAACGTTTGTAATATGAAATTCTTTCGTCAGGATAGACTTAAAAGTCACAGAGACAGATATGGACACAATGAAGATAAAGATTGTTCTATACCTCAAAAACCACCGGATGATAAATCAGCTATCAAGTTAATTAATAGTTGGATTAGAGAAGAATTAGATTCGGATAACGAAGGTAAAGGTTTCCCTTGTGAAATCTGTGGTAAATCCTACGATACAAAAAAATCTTTATTAAAACATCAAACAAATACTCACGAAGTACAAGAAGAAAATTGTTTAAATTGTGGTAAGGAATGTAGTTGTACCATCAAATCCAAAGGAAATCGAAAGAATAATGAAAAAGAGAAAATCTTTACATGCTTGGAATGTAATAAAAGTTTTGAAAAAGAAATAAAATTGCAAAGGCATATGCGAATACACGAACGTACGAAAGAACAAAAAGATTCTAATTTCAAACGATTTTTGTGTCATATTTGTAGTAAAACTTTCCGACAGAATACAGGTCTTATGTTTCATATGAGAACGCATACTGGTTATAAACCTCATGTTTGCAAATATTGTGGACGAGGATTTACGTCTAATTCAAATTGTATTAATCATGAAAGAACGCATACTGGTGATAGGCCATTTGTCTGCCACTATTGTAGTGCAGCTTTTGCTAAATCTTGTACTCTCAAAGCACACATTACTACACATACTGGTGAAGCTAATTATCATTGCAAAACTTGTGGTAAATCTTTCAGACGATTAAAATATTTAAAAGAACATAGATTTACTCATACAGGAGAGAAACCGTATGCCTGCAAAATATGTGGAACAGCTTATAGCCATTCTGGTAGCTTATTCGTTCATGAAAAGAAATGTAAGGCCCAGTACAATAATTATCAAACTCTAACGCCAACTGAAAATATGCAAAGTTATGCTCAACCTCAAGGAAATGTTTGCGCCAATACATCTATCATAACTCCGATTATTTCAACACTGCCACAGTCTCATGTAAATAATATTAATAGTACTTTTTTTAGACTTTCAAGTGAATAAAACTTATATTGACAGCGTTCAAAGGATAAATGTGCATGCTGCTGCTGTTGCCATTATTGCAGCTGTAGTAGGTACATTCTATTCCGGATATTCCAGATGTAGTATTGGCAATTAGAAATATTGATATTATAGAACATGTATTTTACTGTTAAAAATCAAATACGATCAGTGATCAAATTAAATATAACCAGAACTCTTCTGTGATAAATGACAATTTTTAATAAGTCTTTGTCAAGTCTTAAGATACATCCATATATATATTATATAAACAAATCTTGACATTATTTTTAGCAAATCCCTATATATTAATATTGTTATTGGGGTAATGGGTATACGACGCATAGAATTATATTTTTCATTTATTACATTTTTAATTCAATCTTACTTCAGGTAAAACGCATGCGTGTATTGGTCACAAGTTAAAAGAAAGTTTATTTATTTATTAAAGAATGATAAAGATAAGCTAATGTTTCTTATCTCAAATTTGATTTCTTACATTGAATTTCTTCATTGTAAATAGAGATTTGCTAATTTATAATGAAAGGAAAGATATATGAAGCATAGAAACAATTTATGCATGCGTTAATTGTATGTACGTATAAAATCAAGAAATGAAGTTGATATGGGTAAAGTAAAGATAATATGAATTATATATGTATACACAAATAAAAGTAAATTTAATACTTCTTAATTATTTGCATATTTTTTTTCACACCATATGAACATTTGTAATTTTTTTTTTCTTAGTTTTTATTTCAAGGTAAAATAAATAAACACACACATTCTCTCTGAGAGATAATATTTTAATATCGATTAATCAATCATTCTATGAAAGATAACGTAATTGCGTAATTTTAATCACCAAATGATTATGTAAAAAAAAATGTCAAAAAATAGAAGAAACCGATAATGAAAATTCTTCAAACTGGCCTGTTTGGCATGGATTTTATTTTTGAAATAAATAAATCTGTGTTTATAGAAAAAAAGAATGTAGGCTAATTTTATTATAAAATGAATTACTTTAGTAGTTCGTTGAATCATTTAATATGAATAGAGTATGGGTGGGTGGATGCATGCGTGCACCGTGCACGTGAAGGTAAGTACTTTATTTGTATTTACTTTAATTCTATTCTCTTAAAATACAACTAATCTCGCGCTTACTAAATCAAACACGTATACAAAGAAAATGTCATGTTGATCGTTGCTTCAGAGTATTTTATCTCAATTGTTAATGAATTGTGTGTAGTTTTCCTTTCAAAAGTAATTAATTCGATTAACCAATGATTCGCTTTTTTACTTCAAATGTAGAATTATTGTAATTATTCTATTATCTTGACAAAAGGATAATTTACAAGTTGGTTTTTGATAAATAACTCAATGAAGGAAATAAAAAAAAGAAATAAAAAAAACTACACTCAACGGTAAGAATTACGATAGCAATTCTTATTAACCATTATTATTAACTTGTTTTGTTAGTATTTCAAATTAAAAATAATTACTTTGTGATATTTTAGACTTTGGAACAATACAATGTGCTTTAATCGTTAAACATAATATATTAAAGTTGTCGAAATGTGGTTGCTTGAAATTATTGAGTACTTAAAGGGTCCACGTCTCGTTGCTAATGTACAAGAGTTTTTTGGAATAGAAATAAACTATAAAATAAAACATTCCGAGAATCTTAGGTAAGAAAATATATCAAATGTTTCAATTAATATGGATATTAATAAATTAGTTTGAATGATTTTTTTTCATAGGTTATCCGATAATAAGGAACAAAATGGATATACTAAAACAGATAAATCATTAAGCAAAGAAGAATATTCTTCTAATAAATATTTTATGAAATTAGAATCTCCAGCATTTATTGTTAAGAATCATTTTTGGTATTATTTGTTTTTATTCGGTACAGAATTAGGAGATGAAGTATTTTATTCTGCATTTATACCTTTTTGGTTTTGGAATATTGATGGTGCAGTTGGTAGAAGAGTAGTCTTAGTATGGGCTATTGTTATGAGTATTGGTGAGATATACAATATATTTAATATATTTGACAATAAATAAAACATTTCATTTCTATAATATGTACGTATACGTAATGTAGTCCTTACATTGTAGGACAAGCATTGAAAGATATCATTTGCTGGCCAAGACCAGCGTGCCCACCAGCCGTTAGATTACAAAGTAAATGGGCTCAAGAATATGGAATGCCATCGACTCATGCTATGATTGGAATTTCGATTCCATTTAGTGTACTAATATTTACAATTAATAGATACATCTATTCATTTCCAATCGGTTTTGCAATAGCTTTCCTTTGGTAAATGTTTAATACAATTAAATATAGTTAAATATAGTTAAAAATCCAACTTAATATGTTAATCAATATATTGTCTTCTTTTTTCAAGGTGTACACTTATCTGCACGAGTCGACTTTATTTGGGAATGCATACAGTGTTGGACATTGTAGCAGGACTATTACTAGCTATTGCGTTAATGATTCCATTGATACCTCTAGTAGATGTTTTAGATTATTATATTATTACTAAAGCCTGGGTTGTAATACTTTTAATATTAATTAGTATTACTGCTATTGTTTATTATCCATCTAGTGATAAATGGACACCGACTCGGTAAGAGAATTATACATCTACAAGTACACAATTTCTTATTATTTAATAAATATAAAATATATGTACTCGTAGCGGTGATACGACTATGGTTGTTTCTGTAACTGCTGGAGTTCATGCAGGAGCATGGTTAAATTACAAGACAGGGGCCCTTTCGCTTCCACTTCTTCCACCACCGTATAATATTATTTGGCCATCTTATCGTATGTTAGGATGTATGATTCTTAGAACGATACTTGGTTTCTGTAGTGTCATTGGAACTAAGGCTATTTGTAAATCTCTTTGTTATACTGTTATATGTGCCATACTTAAAATCAATTCTAAGGAGCTTATGAAAAGTGAAAACTATTTGGAAAATAAGAGCAAAATTTTCACCGATCTAGTCAGTAAATATATAACTTGTTTTATGATTGGTGTAAATACCGTATACCTTTTGCCAAACGTCTTCACTATAATAGGTATCGAACGGCCAACATTTTATACAGAGTTGTAAGATAATGCTAGATATTTTTTGTTTAATAATACATATTATACAATTTATTTCTCATATATAAATTTAATTATTGACGCGCCTTGGAATTGTCACAGTCAATTTGTTAAACTTCTTTGAGCTATATAAACAAAATGTAAATAACATATAATTTTAAGCTTTATAAGTGAACTGAGCATTCATTGTACAAATCAAATATGGAATTATGTTTGTAAAAAAAAAAGAGATATATATCCTACACCCTATCTTTGCTGTGAGAATAAATATAACTCAGATGTGAGTACGTATAATCAATGATTAACATGCATAATAGGATTAAAGATTGAACGAACAGTTTTAGAAGTAGACAACATTTTTATTTTCGACTTAATCTTTTTCCCTCAGTGGAGTTTTAACTTATATAATGAGAATGTAAATGTAACAAAGCACATATCACTTAATATAACAGATACATTTTAAAATAAAATATAATAAATACACGATGATTGATCAATTTTGTGTGTGTATTTTGTATTTCAAAAGGCGATACGAAAGTTAATGGATAAATGAATGAATGCGAATGTAGCTATGCAATACGCATATTAACTTAATATTTCTTTTTTTTATCTTACCATTTCTATTATATATTTTCAATTGGCATAATTAATTGTAAGATCTGTATCGAATAAAGAAACAAAAAATTACTTTTAATATATTTATATTCAGTGATATTTATTTTATATTTGCTTACCCTCAAATGTTTATCAAAGAAACTTTCAGTTTCATCCAAGTTAATAACATAAGGGATAAAAATATCGTATGCAAATTTGTTTTCATTCGTTGTAATAATAATGCGATCGGTGTCAATAAGTACATTCAAATCTTGACTAAGTACCTAGGAGAGTGAGAATAGTAATATATAAATTACAAATCATATTACAAGTCGTATGAATAAAAAAATAAAAATAAGAATGAAATATCATTTATCTTACTCCTTCAGGTATACGAAATAAACCAATTAAACGTTTCGCTATTCCTTCCAAAGGTTCTTTTAATATTATATAATTATTAGTAGCAGGTTTTTGATGATTATTTTCTGGTTGATCTAAGTTAATTGACCGATCAGTATTTGATGTATTTGATATTTCTTGAATTAATGGTTTTTTTGACGATGGTGGCAATACTTGACGTGCTTCACGATCATCAATACGTTGCGGTTGAATTGTACCCATGACCTATTAGAAATTAAATTCTTATTGATCTTTATAAAGTAGAATTTCTTAGCCAGGCTAAAAGGGTAAAATATTGAACTACTAACTTTCCTGTTTTTAAGTACAATACAAGTTTTGGAATCCAAAGATTTAGAAAATTTATGCGACACACCTTCTATTATAACCGACATCGTAAATAACCACAAATAATTTTGAGTTTGACATTTTTCAAAGTAATCCTTATTTATCGCAACATCATGGGTCATGCATAAGGTACCACCTGTAGAATAATATCTCTAAAAGATAATGAAATCTAACATGGAATGTTAATATTTGTAAAATTCAGATTGGTTTTTGCCTTTATCTGGCTCTAATCTCTCTTCGCCAATACTCATTGGTATAGAATAACCAGGTGTTTCTTGATCTAAAAGAGAAATCAGCATCTCTTCTGATATGTCTTGCGGTGGAGGTATTTTAGTCGTTGTACATACATTTAAAAACACTTTTTCACCTGTATCTGTTTTTGTTTTTATACAAACACCTATAGAACATTAAAGAATAAATATGTATATAAGATATTTATTTATATAAGAAATACATACCAGGGAAAGGATGAATAACAATGAATTTAGGTTTAGGTTCAAACCCATGTTTTAATATTTCATCTATTTCAGATTCATGTTTATTTTCCTGCAATTCAAATTAACATATCGTCATTGGAGAAATATCAACATGAGAAATGTAAAGAAATATTTGATTAAGGATAAATTACTTACGAATAATAATAAATTTTTTTTTAATATTGTATCATCAATATTAAGTAACGTTTTGTCACACATGATTATTTTTTGTATTATTATTTAAATTATTATAAATTATTGCCACTTTATCTGGAAATAGTGCACTTGGATAGTTAATAAAAAAACAAGTTAATTAAATAGTTAATTTTTCAGTAATTAGAAAATTGACTTTGATTATAACCTAAAAACAGAGAGTATAGAAGAATACACAAGAGTATAGAAGAGAACTCCACACGAAATGAAGGATTCGTAAAGGATCAATGACTTTAATGTCTGCCGCAAGGATATGCCACTAGGGTCCGCTGCAAGTAAGCGAAGGAAATTCCATAAAAACTTTGGCGGTTTCTCCGAACGTCTTTTGATTTAGTTTTGAGGTTAGATCAAGAAAAATACGAGTTTTGAAATCGATAATATAACAGAGAAGAACGTTCAAGAAGAAGAAATGGATAAATCGAACGAAGAAGCAAACATAAGAATAAAATGCAAAACTGAATTGACACCTTACTTTGAAAAGATTGATCAAAGCAATAATAACATTTACTTTTCCGAGGTAATGTATTTTATAAAAGAGTTTAAAGTATTTTATCTAGGATTTAAATAGTTGTAAATAAAGTAGTTTATTATTATTATTATTTTGTAGATTCCAAATATCTGTCGCGAGGAACCGTGCCAATTGGGCGTAGACGAAGCAGGAAGGGGCCCAGTATTGGGTCCGATGGTATATGGAATAGCTTATGCACCATTGTCCCAGAAACAGTTACTCGTAGACTTAGGTTGTGCTGATTCAAAAAGCTTAACGGAAGAAGAAAGAGATTGTATTTTTGATAAAACATGTGAAGCAAATGATCGAATAGGATGGGCTGTGGATGTAATATCTCCTAATGTCATTGCTAATAGCATGTATCGTCGTAGTAAAGTATCTTTAAACAAGATTTCTATAGATTCAGCTATTGGATTAATCAAGCAAGCTATCGAAGCTGGTGTTAACGTGAAAAAACTATACGTCGATACAGTTGGAAAGCCAGAAAAATATCAATCACAATTGGAAGAAATATTTCCAGAGTTGGATATAGTTGTTGCAAAGAAAGCAGATTCTACTTATCCAATTGTTAGTGCAGCAAGTATTTGTGCTAAAGTTTGCAGGGACTATGCAATACGTGCTTGGCAATTTCGTGAAGATATTAATGAAAGTGATTATGGTAGTGGATATCCTAATGATCCAGCAACTAAGAAATGGTTGATAGCCAATATCGATTCAATATTTGGTTTTCCACAGATTGTTCGTTTTAGTTGGTCTACTGCAGAAAGGATTCTTGAATCTAATGCATTAAATGTAGAGTGGGAAGATGTAGAGAATCCTGAAATGTCTAAAGAACAAAAGATATCGAAATTTTTTGCTAAATCACCTTCGAAACTTTTCAATACTGTTCATGCTAAAAAACACGCTTTTTTTACAGAACGATTTATCAACAATATTGGTACTTTATGATTACCCCTATTCTTTATCATTGATGATTATCATTGACATAATAGAAAATAATATTATGTAGTAGAATGTTTCTTTTTATTTTTTTTTATGATTTTATTTCGTTGGTATACAAGATATTTGGACAGAATTCTCTTTTTATAAATTTCAATATTCTGAAAGATCAGTAATATAGCGACACTTTTTTTTGTTTCTTCTATTCCTTAACTTAATATCATTTTACTTTTAAATCTTATACATACATATATAACGTACGTTTTATTTATGTACATATGTACAAAATATTCTCGTCGTCCGTCGTCATATATGAAATTTAATACGAATTTATTTCTTTACATAATCTATGACTATAATTAATAATTAGGAATTTTCTTGATCGCGAAAGTTGGAATATCTTTGGTACACAGTCTAGATTTACATACTTTACAATCATCCTAAAATATGACATTATTATAATTTATATGATTTTTACCGACTAGAATGATCAAAGTTACGATATTTAATTAATCCATTAATTAAATTAATTAAATTAATTAAATTAATTAACACAAAGTTAATTGATTTTCTTCTTGTTTCCTATTTTTCCAACATCTTAAACTCGTCCTTAAACCACGAGAAATTATATCACCTTGGACAATGTTCAAGTTAAGTCTCACAAGTATGATCGTGATTAAAATCGTTGAAACATGCATTGGAATGTAATGGCATGTCTGGTAGCGATCGACATACAAAAAGTATTTAATTTGTAAATATAATAACGACGGTTATACGCAATATAAGGAATTATACTTAAATAGGAAAAAAGTACGTATCTATAAACGTACATGGTGTACCTGGACAGTTTATTTTGATCAGGCTAGGGGGATGATTTTACCTGCCAAAATAAAACAACAAACAAAGAGTAACACTTATTTGGACATGTAGCGGATGACCGGATACATCTCGTTATCCGATAAAAATGATACTCTTCAAATAGAAATTCTATTGATCGTTCGTTGATCTATTTGTTTTGTCCTATTAAATGATTCATTCGATGAGATCGATAAAACACGATCAAGTTGAATGAGAAATTGATTAGGAATAAGTACTTATTAGTTAATTTTATAGATTCTATATATCTACTTGCATGTAGATAAAGCGAAGAATTGTTAATCGGTTCGAGCCCGATTCCTTCCTACCACCACTATATTTTGCCTTTATTTTTTCTTTTAAATATCAAAGTAATTAAATCAATGATTGTTCAAGTACTTCAAAACAATTTCAACGTTCTACGATACTGCTTGTTAGTATATTCTGATCAAAATCAGTACAAGTAACCGCTATCGAGTAGAAATAATACAAGAACAAAAGAAAACCGATCTGATAGTTTGAATGATTATTAATAAAATCAATAAAGTTTTGCTAGTTGACTAGAGAAATATCGAAAATGTTTTAGTATGCATTCAAAACGACAGACACTTTACGCGACACACTAGCTTAGCTAGCAATAAAAGTTGAATAATAGAAAAATATAAACAAGTTCAATCATTTGATAGACAATTTTACAGCGATCCGGCATCATGGGTGACGATGGAGGAGAACGATGGGTAGGAGGAAAGTCGAAAATACTTAAGGGTATCCTTCGGCCTTACCGGAGTATAAGCAATCCTAGAGTTAACAGTGACAGGGACGATCCTACAGATTTCATATTTGCACTCGCTGCAACAATATTAAATAAGAATATATTCGATTATTTCAAGATATTCATATATCATTAATTATTCTTAATTTTAATTAAATAATGCAACATACAATGTCAATTGTATTTATTGAAAAACACATTTTACCTAAAATGTGTTCAGCGTGTGTATGGCCTTGCGCTCTTGTCTCCCTACTCTCCATTACCGGCATCTTTAAGGGCCTTTCACCCTCTATACTGAGCTCGTTCGATTTCCAATATACGGTCGCTATCGTCGCCAGGCATTTGATCTTCATGTCACCCTTCTTGAAGTGCTTCGTACGCAAACGAAACTCCAGACCAAGTACGGCAGTCTCTAGACCCTCGCGGTCTACCTCCGTGATGTGAGGTCCTCTTAGGTATTGTGGATCGACCTGATCGACAAAGGAATATACATTTTCTCGCGTTTTCTCCTACCATTTTATAGTTTTTACTCTCTTATATATATATATATCTCTCTCAAGAAGAAATTTACTTACAGGCTCGCCATTTATGAACCAACTGAGCATAGCAGCTGGTTTCGATTTAGCGGATGTACAATTAAATCGGACAACGTCCGATACTTGGTAGCGACGTCTGCCAGGTCTACCCTCGATAGCTGGGCCATTTTTTGGCAGAGCTAAAAATAAAAAAAGTATATTTTCCATGCAAGAACGTTAAAGAGCGTGTAGTTTTGTTAGGTGAAATTGTAGGATCGTATTTACCGACTACCATCATATCCGAATGATCGGATACAGTTTGAAAGGAAGGTGCTTCCGCCGAGACCTCGCACCTATATCTCCCAGAACTCATTAGATTAACGGAATAAAGAACGACCGATCGTTCGGTAGAGTTATGGATCTAAATGAAAGAAACAACAATAATAATGGAACAAATATATATCGTATGAGTATATATCGTATGGGAGAGAAAAATCGTTAAATAGTTCTTACGTCGACGGTAACGCCGGGAAGTGGAAAAACCAATACAGGTGGCATATCCCTAGGTACGTATCGATAAAATTCGTTGCCATCTTTGTACCACTTAACCGAATAGAGTATCTCACCGTCCAGGTTAAAGCTGCACTCTAAACGTATGTTCTGTCCCCGTACTACGTATTGCGGTATAACAAGTTCCAGCATCCTGAGCGCTTGTACTTCTAAAACAAGTGTATATAAATATATTTAGCCGGTTATGCGAATAAGTATATTCATTTCTAATGCATACATTTGTGAATAAGTAATTGCCAGCATGACACCGATTAATCGTTGCTGATTCTGGCATTAATCAAAATCTCGAGTTTAATTAATCAAATGAACTTTCTCTCAACTTAGCCTTACAGGGAATGCATTTCTTTCTTTCTCATTACTCTATTCTTATAGTTGCAAATAAAAGTAAAATGAGGATAGAAATAATATCATCGAGTTAATTTAATAGCGTAAAACGATACGCGAAAACAAAACCGTCAACTGAGGGAGCACCCTTTGCGAGCCCTTTGCGAGGAAAAAAAAACACGTGTGCGTTTTGTTCGTCGATAACTCTGCATCGAGTCAGCAAACGAGTCAGCAACACCAAGCCAAATAGGAGATCAGAAAGCAGGAGGAGCAATGTCTTATTTTTTCTATTGCCAAAGCTTGGCCTCCCGCTTTTTTGCCAAAGGCGCGTGTTCGACTGACTCACGGAACGATCCAACCCCTGTCGTTCAATATGCATGAGTTATCATTTCTAACGCACTAAGAATGAATCATACATAGATGTATTCGACTCTTCTTTATACGTATGGCACTCGTTATATCTTTCTATCAATCCATTCTCCCTCACATATTTTTCTTTGCTTCTCTTTTCAATCATTTTCTTCATCTTCTTCATCTTCTTCTATATCTTCCCCTTATTAGTCAAAATACGTACGATTCAAGAAAGAGAAACTATCTGTTAATAAATGCGATGAAGTTAGAGAAATAAAAGGAGTGTCGTGTCGGAAGAGAAAAAAGGCCCAGCAACTAACGAACGGTTAATAGGTATGAGTAATCGTCGCTGGACTATGAGGTCACCGGAAAACAATGTCATTTTTCTACCGTTTCGTCGTTATTAGAGAAACGCATTAATCAGCTTGTTCAGAAACGGACGGTAATGTTGATGTTGGAAGTTAATTGCTTGTCAAGGATCGATGATCTAAACTCATGATATTATCGAGAATACCTACGATAAGTATCTCTAGTCTTTAACGTTGATAAAAGTTCATTCGCTTCGTCCAATGAGATCAGTTTTCTTAAAAGTTTGTTCTTATCGAATAATGTTGTCTCTTCGAGAAAATTTAGGAGTAATAATCGTACAAAATTAAGACGATTGTGTGTAGGAACTTAAAGCAATTGATAAATAGGTACATGTAAAAGTAGATTTTTGTCCAGTTGCTTAATGACTCTGATCACGCGTATCTAATTTAAAGAAAGCTAAACTATATGATACTATGATAATAATAAATGCTTATAACGCATTTTCGTGTGGCCTTTGGTTCGTGAGTCAGAAAGGAAGGCGTTAGAAAAAAACTTGTCGCAGACGATCACGAAACAGCGAGGCCAACTATCGATCTAGGTTCAGAGAGAGAGGGGTTTGGTAAAGGGGGGTTTGCTAAGAGAAAGCATCAAATTCGAAAATAGTTGATGTAAACTCGATCGACCGGACTTCCTGGATAAGAATTATAGTCATCACGGAAATAAAGAGTGTGGCAAACAAAAAAAAAAAAAAGGGAAAGTTTAGAGCGAAAAATCGAGACGACGCGTCGTCGCTTAATTTCGTTTTGGTATTACTTTACAAAGTAATCGTATACCGGTCGAAGAGCGAAGCCAAACATCTGCGGGTCTCGTTGGCTAGCTCCTGGCTGCGTTAGACGAAAGACGAGAGGGCAAGCGGTGTCGCGTGTCGTTTGCACGAGGGTCGCACGAGGGTCGTAGGAGGGTCGTAGGAGGGTCGTACGCGGGTCGTACGCGGGTCGCAAGAGGGTCGCAAGAGGGTCGCGACATCCCAACCAAGAAAGAAAGGGTCGAGTTTTTTCTCTTTCTCTCTCCGTTTCTGTCGAATGTATAAAAACGGGAAACCTTAACAACGACGTTTCTCTGACTATTCTTCTAGCATTTTAACTAGACTCTGGAGCAGTTTTGCTTTATCTTTACCTTGGAAGATAAAATAGGAGGGATAGAGAGAGAGAGAGAGAGAGGAATTTTGCATATGCATACATTCACATGAATATCTTTTGCGTATGCATGTAAAAAGGAAAGAGATGAGATATAGGGCACGCGTAACCGACAAGACCGTCGTAAATCATGCCAAAAGCAAATATATTATAGGCATTCGTGCCTTTCTATTAAAAAATTCACGATCGTGGAGAAAGTTTGGAAAAGAAGGAAAGGCATCTCACGCGACGTATCCATCCTGGGAGAATAAATAAAAAGAAAAAAGGAACTAAGTTTTGTTATCTCCTTTCTTCTTCTTTTTACGAAATTGATTATCCTTTGAATGTGGCAAATTTGAGGTTGCTTATATTAACCATATTACTGATAGTATTTATCGCGGTCACAGAAATATGATATATTCCACGATCTTGATAAATTTCTACAATTTGTCTTTTCAATTGTGCCAACAGCGAATAGCAAATTTCACTGAAAGAATACAAATCAAAGGAAACAAGATTTTAAAGAAATTGGGATCAACTATTTTTTTATATTTATATTTGTATCGATATCATTATTTATACGTTTATTTTGGTACTTTATGGAAATATTGAATTTTTCTAATAAACTAATAAAAAAGTATCCTAAACTCTTATACGAGTAACATTGTAGATGAATTTTTGGAAGAATTAAAAGTTAAGGATGCACTACACAACATGAACACTCGATAAATTCAGAGTAAAATGAAATGATTCGTACTATCAGAAGAAAGAGAAAGGAAAGGAAAGGAAGAATTCATCTACGAGATTCGTAAAGATTTCCTTCTTCTTGTCATTTTTTCTTCGTAACAAGGATAACAGTTTAACGCATCGAACAATTCTGTATCCTTTGCACGTTTTTCTCTTAGATTCTTTCAACACTTCCTTATGACCAACTTGGATAATGAAAAGTAAAGGACAGGAGAAGAGAACGTAAATTATCGTCACTCAATCGAGAAGAAATTGTATCTGTTTTCCTTTTTATATTCGTGAAAGAAATAGGAAAAGCAGAAAATGACAGGTCAGAAGTAAACATCTCCGATGCGTTTTGCTAACTTTGATCGGAAATCGATACTCGCAAAGGACTCTAATGGAATAACGTTTGCTTTTTTTTAATTTTTCTTTCACTCGAATGGACAAAAACTAGTTAATGGAATTGCAAAGCATCGTATTAATCGTAAATAATGAAACTATTGAAATAGTGGAAGGTAACAGAACGGGCCGATCGCGCGCAATGTTCTACTTGCGTGCACTCATCCACATTCACAGTATCATCAAATACAATCGACAATAATCAAATTACCGGATACGATGCATCCGCAAAACTAGTATCGACGCGTTATCGCTTTTACCCTCGAGTTTCACGGTAATATTCCGACCGATTGACTAAACGTGTCGAGGAAAAGCTCTCTCATTGATAAGAATTCAAAGTTTTAGCGAAAGTCAGACGTACGTGGAAATAAAAGTCTTCAAAAATTCCTCAAAATAAAAATCTTATTGTTTTTGTTACTTTTCAATGTCAATCTATCATAGATTGAATTCATTTATGAACTTAACTGATTTATAAAGAGTTAACGAGCATTTTAGAAGAAATACCATACTGTATTCTATGTTCTCGTGGTACACCTCCTCTCTTTATTTCTTAACATTTTAGTTTCCCCTAAGACTAAACGACTATTCACCCTTGAGCGTTTATTTAATAAATATACAACGTATAGAAGATGTAATCCAGTCCATGCTGTTACTTGCATTGCCTAAAAACCTTAGAAGATTATTTGATGTACGCTTAGGATCGTCAATTTCGTGTCTGGTTTACATCCGTAGTGAAAACGGATTACTGTATCTTTCTTGACTTAATTTTTCTTTTGATATATCAGAATGAAATCAAGGATAAACGTAAGATAACGTACGATAACGTACATATCTCTAAACTATGTTAAAATATAAATTAAAAACAAACCTACACGATAAAATTCTTTTTTCCAACGTCATGGTACACCGCGTGCATTTGAAACGTACGGCAGATGGTCCAATGACTGTCCTACCTTCGACCGGACACGACGAGAGAGAAAAAGAGAGAGAAAGAGAGTACTTTCCTGTTTTTTAATTGGACAAAATCGTTCTGAATTGAAAAATGTTCCATTTTATGGCAAACCTAGTTAATTTGCTTTGAGTTATGAATCATTGCAAGTGGCTATTAGTAATAAAATATAGGAGTTGGGGTAGTTATTAATTTGTTCTAGGATCGTTGAAATCGCGTATAATATGGATCCTGTACGAAAAACAGGCTCTCGAAGCAGGGACAATGTACAGATTTAGGTAATTCTCGGAATGACGCGAGTTGCATCGAAATTCAAGGATTAGACGATGCGAACGTGCGCATACAATCGTAAACCCGTAATGTTTTTGGAATATTAATCGAGATAATAGCAGTGTTATATCTTACGATTCTTATATGTATCTATATAAATAGATATTTGATAAATACATATTCAGATGAGGAGTAAACGATTATAAGACAACATAACTAATAAGTGGAATACAGGAAATGTGTTTTTTCTTTTGGAATGGTTCTGGGAAACGTACGACACGTTCTACTAGGTCGCTCCCACGCAATACGAGCAAGTTTCGTTAGACATTGCGTAGTATTACGGGAAATATCACTCTGCGTTCCATTTATTTCCATTGATTTTGATTATCGAATTGAAATGTCCAACGAGCTTGCACGTCTCCGCGCATGTAAAAAAATCGTTAAGAAACCATTATTCTCGAATGATGTCAATGACCATACGCATAGCTTTTCACAATTCTTGCCAACAATTCAAACCTAATTTTTGTTATCTATTTCACCCAGGAGAAGTAATTTGTTGAACGGTATTCGTTGGAAACCTTGGAGAAAGTTTAGGTTTGTCGGAGAATGGATTAATTAGAAATAAAGGGAGAAGAGAAAGAGAACAAGCAATTATTCTTGTTACAAACCGCATCTGTCTCTGCGAAAGAATTCTTTAGCTCTCTAAATTTGACGAGTCAATTAATGTGCGCGAGCGCGTTCTTCCACACTTAGGTATCTACACATTTCTAGAATCGTGTATATAATTGGAGTTAATCGATTCTTTTAAATGGAAGACAGTAAAAAACTTTGTTTGCGTATCCATTGCAATTGAGTGAAAGATCGAAGAAATATAGAGAAATTCGAGTCGAACGATTCGTCAGTTCTTCTTCATTCGGTTAACTTTGAAAGGATAGAAAGTCGTAGCAGAGAAAGCGTATATCTTGCGTATCACCGAGTAACATCTTCCGTCGGAGGCAACTTTGACAAAGGGCCAATTGAGAGACGAAAGAAGGCGGCGCGACTCTACACACTGGGAGTCGGTCGACCGAAAGAAAGGGATTAGGGCGAGGCAGCCGGATACCTACGTATCCGTTGAGCAACTTACCCTCGGTGCCGAAAGCAAATAACAATAAGAGAATAATCGGTCCGAGTTTGCGAAGCCAATCCATACTGCTGGTAACGACAAAGACGACGGCGATGGCGATGAGAAAAATTCTTGAAGTTAGTTTCGCTTCGAGGACGTCGCGACGTCGCTCGAAGGAGGAGACACGCGCCAGCGCGAGGCGAGACCACCTTCGGCCCTGGCACGGCCCTGGCACGGCCCTGGCACAGCTCTAGTCAGGTCGTACGTTGCCCTTTGACATCCACAACGATAACGGGAGCGTCGGTCATCGAGACTTTTTTCTTTTTTTCTTTTCTACCTCTCCCTCGTCGTGTCTCTCCCTTTTTGTGTCTTTCTAGGCCTGGCCAAGTGGCGCGCGCGCGCGCAAGCGCGGCACCGATACGCTCTACCGCCAAAATATTCTCCTTGACCTCTGACAAGGAACGATACTGTGAGCACGATACGTGGATAACGCACGGTAACTGCAACGATCGTGCGAACTCGGACACGCGTCGCGCGGAAATACCGGCCGCCAAGAAAGCCTGCCCGCCTCGAATCCCTTCGACGCCGACGCCGACGCCAACGCCAACGCTGCTGCCGCCGAAGCCACCACCACCACCACCACCACCACTACCACTCGCCTCCCTTCCAACTTCAACTTTTGCTTCTAGTTATCAAGCTACTGTTAATGCTTCCTATTTTTCTTCTAAACACCATGCTTTTTTTTATTATTCACGTAATTCTTGCCTTTTTATCGAAAGGATTCTTTGCGCAAACGCGATGGACAAACATTTAATCAATTTCTCTTTTCGTCCATCATCTTTAATTATTGAATATTTCAATTAGTTTATCGAATTGAAAAGATAGGCAAATGAAATCCAATGTTTCCATTGAGTCAATGCTTACTACGTAGGCACAATAAGTAAGATGCCTTCATAGTTTACGGCCACGCCTATATCGCAAGCTCCATATTTCATTTTTTTATCCAATACATTTTTTCGTTGTAACTTTCAAACTTTGGCGGATGATAGGATGCATATACAATATAACTCTTCCAATTTATTTGATCTCCTTCTAGTTCTCTGAAGTATTTACTTTTACTGACACGTATCATTCATGTTCATCTACGAGGGTTACTGGAATCATCATTGATAGAAGAAAATGACTAGCTGTTATTCCAGTTCTATGTACAGATCCATAAATGCATGTATATATGGTCGCATAGAATTCAGAATACAGAATGGTAGAATAGGTTGAAGGTGGTAATCGGTGAAATGACAGGAGAAAAACCATGGAAGCGTTAAATCCATCATATCCTGTACAAGAAATAAAAGAAACATGTTAAAATCAAGAAAAAAAATCATAACTATACCGATGATCAACCTAATGAAAAATAATCCAATTAAGGCAAGTTATGTTAAATGGATCCGACTAGAATGAGACAAGTAAAGTCGACAAAGTGTGAACACGTTGTACAGCTCGATCGGAGACCGTATAAATGTGTGTAGATATTCGTATAGATGATGATTTTCAAGTTTCTTCTGGGCAAGCGCTTTATTGTTTGCGCATGCGTCGGTTGTTGTCATCGCATCTGGCGTTATTTAACGACAGAAACTTTGCACTCGTATAGAAATGCATGAGTACGAACGAATTCCACGTCTAAATAATTAGATTAGTATGCATCGATTCTTACTTATCTTAATGTCTGTTGCATCTATTTTTTTTTGGTATAAAATAAATGTATTCAATACGCGCAACTCGATGATACGCACGCGATAGTTGCTCGCAATTCCAGAACGCTTCGGACTAATACAGAACAGTAACTTCGTTTAGGGTTCTTATAAGCATTTTAAAGATCCTTTTAGCACGAGGGGGGGGGGGTTATATTTTATACGACTATTGCCCGTATATACGCGCAAGTCGATTGAACGAGTCTCTTGTAGCGTTTTTATTTCCTGGCCTCGTTTAGCTCGCGCATCTCGTAGAACCCGCATTTTGTACAATTACCCAAAAGGTCTATTCGCTCCATTTAAAAGATTGAAATTTTTCGATAACTTGTTGGACCATACTAGAAAAGTTTAATAAACCTTCAGTATAATGTCTGACTTTTTCCACAATTTATAATATTTTATTAAACTATACGATTATTATGTGATTGATCTTAAAAATTGATAAAAATTAAAATTGAGTTTGTTTCAAATTATCGATGATCATATCGAATGTGTCCCACAACTATTACTGTTTATATTTAATTCAATATTAGTTTATCTCCCTTACGTCATATTTTGGTCTTCCGTTTTTACTTTTATTACAGCAATCGTAGATTTATTAACCTCATTACAAGAATATGCAATTATGTAAACTCAATATCGAACAAAATGAATTTTTAGTTGGATCTTATTGTTAATATACGTTTAGACAATAGTTGTTACGCTTACACTTAATTAACTAATGACAATGAACTATTTAACTACTACTGATTCAATCGTTTATATAAATACTATATTCCGTTTATCTTTATAAATTGTATTTAAAGTATGCACTAAATATCCGCTAAATATGCACTGATCGGGTCATACAATCTAGCCTTATGTCAGCGCGCAAATGCAATAGCTCGCGAGGGAAAGTTTTTCAAATATCGTTCGCGTTCGAGGGAGAAGAAATAAAAAGGCGAGGGCGGGCAATTAGTTGGACACGAGCATCTGCCGTGTATTTTTGTATTTCTCGTGTCCCTGACCCTCGTGTATGCGTGCGTGCGTGCGTGTGAGGAGACGAGAATCTACGAGAGCTAGCAGCTGCCCAATTTTCGTGATAGACAAGACCCAAAAACTGCGAGTTACATCGAATACAGTCCAATTGTATGGATTTAATTAAGTACCGCGTATTCAAGGAAATATGATTTTCTTGAAAGTAATTTGATTGATTGATTGATTGATTTATTTATTTCTTAACTCGTTTCACGATAAAGTATTTGACATAGACTATCGAACACAGTAATCAATAAGTTGAATAATTTTATCTTAATCCTTTTAGTGCCGAGCGACGAAAACAAATTAGCATCGTTTGTTTTAAAGTTATCGCAAAAAAACGCAAGGTGGAGCGTCAAGTATGAATTGGAGCAGTCAGAAATTGCTAAAGTAGAAACGAGACGCGGGATTATATTCTAGTTTGGTTCTTTGGGGCTATATTGTTTTCCTTTGTTTATTATTGAAAATGACATATTTGTAGTGCATACCACGTGACCTACAAAAAATTGACCAAACGATGATTGGTGAAAATACTGTTTGTAAACGAGTAGCTGGTTTCTATTATTTTTAACATTGTTTATATTGTTATTTTTCATACGATTTTCAATAAGTATTATAATATAATATATTTTCCGATTCTTCCCCAATATGCTGCTTTTTCAATTTTTTAATTATCATTCTTAGTTTGGTTTTTATGGGCTTTTTCCGAAACCTTAGTAAATTCCTCAAATTCGTTCGGTTATCTTCGCATTGGCATCAGTTTTTGTTCAGCACTAAAAGGGTTAAGACAGTTTATTCTTATTTATGTAATTAAACGTTAAAGAAATATTAAAGAGGACAACTTATTCATGAAAAATACTAACGACTTAGAAAAATTGTACGGTATCATATTTGATGTAAATCATATCGAGCTATTTAGACAAGTAAACGTTTCTTCTTGGTTCCCTATCATCTATCCATTCGTTTCTCCTACTTTTATCGCTGCCGTTTCATAGGTTTACTTTCTCATTTCTCGCTTTTACGGACTTTACTTTTCCTCGAGATGACCCACTTTGTGTCTTCCCCAACGGAAAATGCACAGAGTCTCTGCCCCATCTCTCTCTCTCTCTCTCTCTCTCTCTCCTTCCGTTCTTTCTTCTTTTCATTTCTTTCTTTCTATCTTTCTTTATTTCCTTCCATACCGGATCCTCTTTATTTTACTTTTACATTTTTTGCATCAACTTTTGTTATCGTTCTTTGTTCGAATATTGTTAGAAAAAAGAAAGATTACCTACTCAAAGTTTCGTTTCATTCGTTAAAGTCGCACAGCCAGAAAGAAACCGCTACATTTGAATGATTGTGTGTTTTCTAATTGACTTCAAAGGTTGCACGATGAATTAAACAAATGATTTATTTAAGATGCAATATTAAGAAATTGTTTAAAACGTGCTGCAGTTACTTGTCGCTTAATTATTGTTTACGAACGAATGCGTTTATGGTCGTTTACTCGTGTTTTGTGATTAGTGGAAAGCAAGTTTAGCATCGGTCAGAAGTGGGCGTGTAAATATTTGAGATAAGACAGTTGAAGGAATAGCGTGGAAACTTGTAGGGTTAGTCAGATGTGTGCATATTTTAACCAGTTAGTTCTTTTTATCCAGGAATAAAATTGCAATTGCATTCGATTTTGCATTCGAATTGCAAAAAGTGTTGCTTTCGTTTTACAATTAGGTTTCAACTGGTTTACTAGTATTGTGCCTATTATTTCTACGAGTATACTTCTGAACGTTTTGTCTCATGTGCATCATAGGCTTACTATGCCGTTAAAAAAAATAATATTTTTTTCGTGACGTCTGTATGTATGTTGTACTAACAATAAGTATGTCACAACGACGATGTTACCAGCAATGACAAAGTTAGAAGATGGGTGGAGAAGTTCTATCATTTTGCGGATGGTTTCTTGTTTGTTTTATAGATTTCTTTCATTTGAAAACGAAAGCAACGTCCTACTTGTTTCTTCACGTACATTATTTAAGATGAGAGACAGAGAGAGAGAGAGAGAAACTATCGTTTATAAACAACAGTATTTGGATGAAGTTTGAAAATAGACAAATTATCGTTTCTTTACCAAAGTCACGATACGCGTAATTGCAAAGTGCATTTTCTTGCGTACCTTTCTCATTCCCCATTAAATACAGGTCATTTCATCGAAAATGATTTGATATCATGGCAGGTATCTTTTATGTATGCAAAGACCGCACATTTTATGAGACGGTTTGATGCTCACATAAGCATCTGTAATATTCCTCGAGTATCTACTTACGCAACATGACTACTTATACTTTTGCAAGTAAGCGTACTAGTACAACGTGCACGAATATGCTGCGTATATATCCTATATATATAAACTATATGCTCATATTAGTGTACATGTAACGTATATGTAACATATATGTAACATATATGTAACATATGTATGTATATATCTACATGGAAAATATACCAAAGGGTGAACCGAATTTAAACGAGACTAGAATTCATCTATTTTTATTTCAAAGGAACTTTTCTAGCTGATTATATCAATCAAATGGAATCCAATCATTTTTATTTTAAATTCGATTGAAAATGTAGATTTGGGATCACTGTTGATCGTTCGTCGACTTAAAAAAAAGTCAAACGCTACTATCGATTTAAAGGCAAGCAAAATAATGAAACAATTATTAGATACTGTCCTATCGTCTATCTTACTCGTACAGATGATATTTACCAGAGATTCAAGCTACGAATCTAGATACGTCGAATGAACAACTCGAATTGGTCAAAAGGATTCTAGTAAGACGACTGAAGATACAGGAGGAGATTTGATAATAATTCTTAAAGATTCTACCACGTTATTTCGATTATATTCTATTACTTAATTGAGTTTTTTGCTATCAAGGACCAGAAATTCTATGAACGCGAGATTATGAAGTTACCAGAAAGATAGCAAAAGGTCATCGAACAGAATGCAAGATATTTCATTGATTAAAGTTTATTTTTTGTATAGAAAATTTGAGTTTTATTTGACACTAAAAACTTGAAATTACTTTCTTACCAATCCAATAATAGAATATATCTATGCATAATTTATATTCGTACGTTTAGTATTAACTTTCTCGAATAAACAATATTAAATATAGATAATAGGTTTACTTTTTTTTTTCGCAAAATTACAATCCTTAATATATACTCCAAATAATCTAATGAAATTTCAATAGACTCAAAGATCAACTTTACACAATTCCAACTTGAAATCTTCTTTCTATCTTCGCGAATGTCAGTAAAAGTTAGTCGAGGAAACGATCGATCAGAATATTTCCTCGTTATCCAAGAGGAAAAAAATGAGAGGAATGGGCTGGGATGGATTTCAGGTGTAAAGAAAAGAAAATTTGACGATACGCGTGTACGAAAAGACCAAGTCGAAAGAAATATTAGCCTAGGGTGCAAACGAGAGGGCGAATATCGATTTTCGGTCGCGCTAATAAATAAGCGCATGCGTCTTGCGTTTCATTTCTACCTGGTGTTCAAAGAATTCTGAGCTTGCTAAATCCTTGAAATTCTTTTATTCAATACTCTACAATCTACCAGGATCAATTTGATTCGTCATTTATACGATTTATATGAGGTTGATATTTGTATATCTATATCAGATAACGATCTATAAATAAATAGATAAGTAGATAAATACACACACACACACACACACACACACAAACACACACACACATGTATCTACCCATTTATGCTGCCTATATTGAGAATCCTCTTAAACCTAATAAATTATAATTACGCGGATGATAGCCTTTTTCTTTTGAAGTATTCATTTCAATCGTTACTCGATAAATTAGTTCATTAAATCATTAAGTATCGCTTTATTAACTTGTAACGTAAATATGTGTGGAGAGAGAAAACTACATCTCGGTGTGTTGATTAATCAAACTAGGTATATTCTTATAACTTTTTAGGCATAAAGTATTGTCTGGATATATTGCGAGAAGAAACAATCGTATTATGCGAGTGAAATCACGAATACGTGGTCGGACGTAGTGGGAAGGGTTTGTAAGACTGCTTGGGTTCTCTGCTGTTGCCTTCAGGGGATGAAATTCATCCTGACGCGTGCAACTGGTACCCCAATTACTCGGCGGGGATCGTTAGTCGATCTACCTTTCTCTTTAGCTTTCTGCTAAGCGCACACGCGTTCCACGCCCTCTCCATCTTCCTTTAACCCTCGGCCTTGTCCGTTGATTCCCCATCGAAGACTAACAGGGAATGGGGCATATACGAAATAGTCGAGTCATTTTTTATTGCATTAGCTGACAAATTTTAACTTATTAAATAAGGAACATCTAAATTTCAACGTGATCTTTAAATCAAACAAGTAGAGTAATCAAACTCTTCTTGCTTTTTTTAAAACGACTGTTTCATACTCGATCTATGAGTTTTTAGAGAGTATTTTCAATGCAATTTTATTTCAAGGAAATAGATAATAATATAAGAAGTAAATTCGTGATAACGAGTTTATCATGATTTTTGCAACAAGTGGATGCAATGGATGCAGTGGATGCAGTGGATACGTGTGTAGGTAGATAAGTTCTCACACATAACTATCTTACCTATAAGTAAGTGAACATCACCGAAAATCTATTCTACACATTAGGTATACATTGTATATTCGATCGATGTATCATTATTGTCGATTATTGTCAATCTAAAAGTAACGATAATCGTCTAGACTTGCCAAATCTACTTCTAATATTTACTAATATGAAATAACGATTGATTATAACGCATACTTCTCAACTTTTATCGATAATCTCAATTTCCTTTTTTTTTAAATCTACAATCTTATATTTCATCCTAAAATTATTTCCACAATTGCATTTATAATTGGAAAATATCCTTTTAAATCCAGTATTTCTGTTTTAATTAATAAGCCTGTATTGAATTGTTTATTAACTTTGCACCATGTTATGAGCAAAATCAGTGAATCATTTAAGGAAAGTACTCGTTAAAGTGAAAGAATAAACTTATTTATTTAATTAACTAAAAGTAATATACTTGTGATAATATCAATTAAAGTTCTGTTTAATCATATTGGACTATCGTAAAAGCTAACTGCAGGTAAAGGAATTAAATACAATACTCTGACTATTAACTCATTTTATCATCCCAAATATAATTATAATCTGGTTCCTACTCTATCGTAATTCTATTCAATCCTGTCAAATCTTCCAGTCTCATCATTCGTCATTGTAATTCTTTAAACATCTAAATACAATCTTCGTATGGGTTTGACCAAAACCAGACCAAACTGTACATCATGTTACAAGACATAACATTATTTATGTACATGTAAGTTAAAATCAACGCACGATAGTGGTCTGCACGATTTACTTGTGTGTAAATACGAGTAAAAGAAAAACCTATATTCGAGTAAACGTAAAGTTACATATGTATTTGTATAGGAGAAGGTACGCGCGATATAGGAAAGCCCATTCTCACCCTGATGATAGGAGGAGAGAAGAGAAAGGATAAGAGTAAAGGAGGAACAGAGAAAGATAGAAAGAGAGTAAGAGAAGGAAGATTTTGCAGCGATCATCGACTTGGAGAACGGCGCAGTCGCCTAGGAACTCACTCGCTCGTTCGCCCACTCACTCTCTCTCTCTCTCTCTTTTGGTTTCTCTTTCTCTTTCTCTTTCTCTATTCCCGGGTGCTTCTCTCTTTCCCTGGGTAGAAGCGTCGCGCTAGCTCTGCGAACTACTACCATCAACTACCACCACCGGTGGTGGATTCAGCGACAGCACCACACCACTACCATCAATATCACCATCACCAACAAGCAAAAGCCTCGATATCACCATCGCCGCGTGTCCCGCTTTACCACCTCTTCTTCTATTTGGCGGCCACTCCGCTGATGCCGCAGTACCGATTGCTTGCCGCGGAAGGTGGAAGCCTGTGTAAAGCAGCTATACATATATAGATTTTCAATTAGTCAAGTGTGACTGACCAATAAGAAGGAAAATTATGTGATACCCCGAAAAAAGAAGAAACATCTAATAGCTGTTGTTTTTTTTTTTATTGGTGATCATCCTCCCTGTTATCCAAATTCTCAATAACTTGGATCGATCCGATAGGAGGCCGAGAAGGTGGCCGAGAAGGTGGTCGAGAAGGTGGCTGAGAAGGTGGCCGAGAAGGTGGACTACGAGGACGTGGACGTGAGAAAACGTTCGAATTAATGTACTCGAAAAAATTAAGAAAATACGAGAAAGGGGAAGGCCACGTTGGAGTCATGGAAAGAGTAAGAGTATCGTGAGAAATTCTTTCGTGGAAAAGTCCATGATCGGTTCAACAACTCACCGTCCTGGAGAACGAGAAGTTTTCGCGAGAGGATGCTGCGCTACGTGGACTCGTTTCGCATGCTCCTACCCTCAAGATTCATTCTTCTTTCCTTATTACACATTTATTCAGGTTCGTTTGCACGTTTTTTCTCATTACTTTTTTTTTTATCGATCGTTTATCGTAAAAGCATCCTTCTTCCTTTAGATTTTTACTATATACGTTTTCGTAGAGAAATATTTTTAACACTTGAACGATAGACGATCATGTTTAATTTCTCGTTCTTACGGATCAAACGAAAGATATCAATTATACTCATAGATAATCTTGTTTTGAGTAGAATAATGTTGAAAGTTCTTTCTTCAAGATTGTACATACGTGTAAAAGTTATATACGATGTTCAAAATACGAGACTGCTTGTAAGTTTATCTGTTTTTTACGATAGAAGAGAACGAGACGTTGAAAAGGATCAAAAAAGATGTCATTTAGAGTATCTAACTTAACTTTTAAGTGTAGAGTTGGTGTATTGTAAAAAGCAATAGTTTTTCAGTGATAGAACATCATCTCTTCGTACAAATAGTACAAAATTGTAAAAAGGTTCACGACGATTGCGAATAGATTTTTAGTTGTTTAGGAATATTTTAAATGGTTTCAATTTCGATGAAACTTCCTTTACGTTGTCTTGGCCTGCCTTGCCTTGCTTTGCTTTTCCTCTCCTCGTCGATTATTTTGACCTATTTTAATAAAATAATCAAATCTAACTTCAATGTATTTTATATGAAATATCTCTTGGACGTTTTCTGTTTTTCTCATTTCTTTTTCTTGAGACAATATTACTGATTATGATTCATTATTCCTGATATATGAGAAATTTACTTACGCAAGTACACTTTTACAGATATTTTAGGATAAAGTATGTGTAATTTAATACACATTCGTTACAGATATAGCAGCCCTTCGTATGACAACGCTACAAATACCGCAACACGTTGTTTTCAACGAAACCATTCGTATGCAGTGCAACTTTAGTTTGGACAACGAGT
This sequence comes from Mischocyttarus mexicanus, assembly GCA_023678845.1. Classification (NCBI taxonomy): domain Eukaryota; kingdom Metazoa; phylum Arthropoda; class Insecta; order Hymenoptera; family Vespidae; genus Mischocyttarus; species Mischocyttarus mexicanus. Next base: position 639,552 of record JACGTP010000034.1, on the reverse strand, counting down.
TGTTGTATTCAGTGAAATGGTACAAAGATGGTCACGAATTTTATCGATACGTTCCGAAAGAGGAACCTACAGTGCAAATCTTTCCCGTCGCCGGTGTAAATGTCAATGTGCGTTATTATAATTGTTTGAATGAACATATTATTAAAAACAATATTATATATTTGGTTCGAGTGTAAAGTTGATTGTGGTTGATTACGAATAAGTGAACGAGTATTACTGGAATAAATCTCTTGTTGTCGATTTTTAGATGCATCATTCGACAGAAAGATCCGTCGTTTTAAATAACGTAGATCTCTCGAGTTCTGGAAGGTATCGATGCGAGGTGTCAGCAGAAGCACCAGCTTTTCAAACCGTTTCCGAACATGCCGACATGACGGTAGTCGGTGAGTCAATGTCTTCCAAAGATTCTTTAATTTTCTCTCGCGTTTTGCATTTCATCTCGTTTTGTCCTTTGGCTTTGATCTTTTCAGTCCTACCGAATGAAGGTCCTTTAATATCGGGTGGTAGATCGAGATACCAAGTTGGCGACGTTGTCCGCCTAAATTGTACATCCGCACCCTCGAAACCAGCTGCTTTATTGACGTGGTTCATTAACGGCGAGCCCGTAAGTGTCAAACTTATTTAAAAGCACTCGTTCGAAAAAAAGACTACTTTTCTCTTTTTTTACCAAACAACGAACGAACGAATATCAAATATCGAGTATCAAATAACGAATACGATCGCATTAACAGGCCGACGCGCTGTACTTGAAAGGTCCGCATATTACAGCTATCGACGTGAGAGGATTGGAAACGGCTGTTTTAGGTTTGGAATTTCGAGTTGCCAGTAAACACTTTAAAAGAGGCGACATGAAGCTTAAATGCTTGGCTACGATAGCCGCTGTTTATCTTCAAAGCAACGAGGAAAGCGTTGAAGGAGATGAACGAATATTGAAAGCTCCTGTAATGGAAAGCCGCGAAACCAGAGCACAGAGTCATATTCGTAATGACTTGATCAGTGGTAAGAAATCTAATATTTCTATAGCGTTTGCTTTTATTTAGAAGATAATATTATTTAGAAGATAATATTATTTAGAAGATAATTCAAGAAAAATCTTAAAAGATTGATATATGTTTTAGGATGTTCAGCCAAATACTCGTTGAAATGGAAAATCCTTTTCCTCTTTAACATAGGAATCCTTTTTATGCGATAATAAAAAAGCTCACTGTCGACCTCCCAGAGATATCCTAGCCATCGAGGCGTGTCAAGTCAGAAAATACTGTATTACAGTAATATAAATGACTCTTCGTCAAGATGCATTTGTCATTCCATCGTATCTATCGTATTCAATCTTTAACCCCACGCATACCCATATATCTATTAGTATCACATTACAATATATATAATATATATACATATACATGTATATATACAAATAATCGCGTGAGCTAATACTTAACTCTAGCCCCGTGCGCGCTTCATCGCGATATATAAGTGGAAGTAAGTATAATAATATACTTACTTACTTACGTTCGACGTACGACCTACCTACTTACTTACTTACTTACTTACTTACTTACTTACTTACCTACCTACCGTTCTAGGCTCTAAATGTATTAACATGCACGCGTGAAAAATGGTAAGAAAAAAAAGTAAGATTGATCAAAAAAGAAAATCTATCTAATTCCTTTCGACATATCATATATTCTTCGACATATCTTATGTTAAGTAAAAAATCATTTTCATACCGCTGTTTAAACGATGGTCTGAACTAAATCATCGAAACTATAAGTACTTACTTACACGTACCTGTAACTTATTATATTCTTTTCGAGTGAGTTGTTTTTTTGTTTTTTCCTTTATGCAAACTTTATTGATTCTAATTTATTTATGTAAATCTTTACATAATCGAAAAGAAACTATTGTTAAGAAGTAACTGCATGAAGATGTATTATTATATCTTAATGTACTATTATAACGAAATCGTTTATCATTCGTCTCGAGTAAGAAGAAACACATATTTAATATATAAGAAACATTAATTGTAAGATAGCCGAGATTCATCTTAAGGGTTCATTTGAAAAACGTATAACGTGATAACGTTGTAATATTAAACTAAGTGTCGATTGTACTATCGGTTAACATTTTTTATGACCTTTTCTATGTGCATTATGATATATCTCATTTTGCATTGAGTAATAATAACAACAACAACAACAATAACAACACAAATGTTACTTATGTAATATGTTAGTAAGAATAAGTAATGAGATATAGAAAAGATATAATATTTATTTCATGTGTTGTATTGTTTGTTAAAATAAAATAGAAGTCAAATTTCGTAGGTCGATTCTGCTAATACGTCGAATGCAACGAACGTTACATGCAAAAGTTATTTTTTCTCGACATTATCTTTCTAAGGATTGGAAAAGTCAAATTCTTATTTAAGATAAATGAAAGGATAGTAATTAAATCAATGTACGATATTGAGTGTCGTACAAACACTGCTCTGCTTCCCATGTACGAAACAGTTCGTTAATATCCCCCCAGTTAACACAAAACGTTAATATGACGTTAATATGACGTTAATATGACGTTAATATGACGTTAATATGACGTTAATATGACATCATTTTGGAAAAATGACCTAAATCGAACGTCATATTAACGTTTTGTGTTAACTGGGCCTATATAAATATACATTACTAATTACTTTGTAAGTCTCTTTACGTGCTTGTAAATATGTAAATACTTTTCATCGTTATTAAAAATTATTCATTATTATAATACTTACGTTCTCAATGTATTGTTTATTCTATTCATTCATCCACCTTGGCAGTGTAAAATTGTCGCTGAAAAATCATACATGACATAAGTATACATATTTGTACAATTAAAATGAATGATTCTAAGAATTTATTGTTAATAACTAATGGATATAAAAAACAAAGATTTAACAAATATTTACTCTCTTAAACTTTACATGCATGTTATTTTTATAATGAATGTTATAACATGCATATCCGTCTATCAAATAATTACCTTCTCTATCATATTCAAAGCTCTCTAATTAATTTTCAAACTCTGATCCTTCTCTTGTAAAAGAAGGTTTACATTTATATAGTGAAAAAGAGAGAGACAAGAATATTTTTTATTACAATGAATTAGATTTTCTCTCCTATTAGAAACGTTGCAATCGCGATTTTACTTCAGCTACGTTAATCTTTTTTACTGCTTGTGCAACAATTACTAGACATATTGAAATATATAAAATACAAAAATATTTATAAAGTTTCATGTATTCAAAGAATTTGTTTAGTTAGATTGCTGACATCAATCGCATAGATTTGTGCAGTTGCACAAGTCATAACTCGCGCATGCGCAATTATATGCATTTCTTGTGCATGAAAAATGTCAGATGTCGATTCAAGCAAATTCGATAGGTTAGAAAATTGTACATACTATTGGCAATTATCGACATCTTTGTGAGAGAGAGAGGGAGAGGGAGAGGGAGGAATATGAATTCGTGTATTTGAAATAAAATAAATTCACTTTATCTGTAGTACCATTAAAACACAATAGTATAATTAATGTAATTATTAACAGCGACAAGAAGATAAACTAATAAAGTGGAAAATATGATGGCAGAAAATTTAGCTAAAACTTTTGCAGTAGAAGATTTCAATGCAGAAAAATGTAAGGGATCTAACTTTCCATAGATATATTTTTATTGTACTTTTATCTGGTTTTTTTTATATTAATTATATTTTATTTATATAATATCATTAATTTATATTATCTCTTATTGAAGATTTAATGCATGTCATGCATCCTACAATTGCATGAAAAATAAAAGTTTCTTTTCTTTATAATTACCTTGCTACGCATCAATAATATCTTTTCAGTTGTTAAGGATCTCAGTGCACAATGCATTGGTGCAGATGAACTTAGACAACAGCGTGCAAAAATTCAAGAACTTGCCAATAATACTTCTGCTTCCCTGAAGCGCAATGTCTATCAAAATTATATGCAATTTATAGAAACAGCAAAAGAAATTTCTCACTTAGAAAGTGAAATGTATCAATTATCGCAATTGTTAAGCGAGCAACGTTCTTTATTAAGCACGCTTGGCTCTACAAGAACTACTGGCCTTATATTTGAAGATTTATCAGAATCCCAACAAGACAATAATAATGATAATATAACCAAGGAGCAAGAGCAAAAGCAAAAACTGATTCAACTGCTTGAAAATGTAGAAGGTGCAATGGTTAGTTTTCAATTAATTTTATTGAAAATATTAATGCAATCAGTATGAGTAAGAGTATTGTAATTATTTGATTTGCTACAGAATTTAGCAGAAATTGCTGGTCGTGTTTGTTTACACGAAGGTTCTCTACTAGAATTAGATCCAGTAGATGGGACGCCATTGAAAAGAATTCATGCTTATTTATTCAACGACGTATTAATGATAGCCTCTTGGTTAGCTAATGGTGGCAAAAGAGGTCCGCCAAGATACAAAATGCAAGCTGTCTATAATCTACAAAGTTTAGCTATTGTCAATATCAGAGATTTGGGTACAGTCAAGTTGGCATTTAAACTACTTGCCTTTCCAGATACTAGAGTATTTCAGTGTGCAACTGCAACAAGTAAAGTTAGTGTAATATGAGAATCATACTTATTAAATACACTCAAGGATTTATGGGAGATGATTATCTATTGCAGAAAGAATGGTTGGACAAATGTGAACAAGCAAAAAGAGCCAAGCTGGCACAGGAAAATGGTAGTAACGATACAGATAAGAATACAAATTCTAAAGTAAAACAAGCTATACCATCGCGTTCTATGTCTTTGGAATCAAATACGCTAGGTTAGTCTTTATTATAATTTATATAATGTGCAGTAATAAGTATGTAATGTATGTGTATTCAATTCATTTACTCGTACTAAATATACAATCATATTTATTTTTCTCTTTTTGTAGGTATAGACGATGAAGAGGAGGAATTGGAATATCACGAGCCTCCACCCGAATGGATTTTAGAAGTAGCTGAAGATTTAGATTCTTGCATAGCACAACGTCACTTTGAAGATGCTTATAGTCTTTTAGAAAGAGCTAGGACATATTTAAAAGATACGACAATGACACCTCTTCTATTGGAAATTAAAACTAAAGTCAATGAGAGGGGACGCTCTCTCATTGATGTTTTAATCAAAGAACTTGAATTGAGTTCAAAATCAAAATCACTACAAGGTGGTGGTTTACGAAGTGCACGGCGCATAGTTAGACTTTTAATACAATTAAATCGTAGTGCTCAAGGATGTAAGTTGTATCTAAGATTATGTAGCACTATGCTGGAAGCAAGAGTTAAAAGAGTTAAGAGAGAAGGTGCCATTGTGCCTTATATACGACAACTTAGTGCAATTGCTTTCAGTAATATAGCAGATATGGCTAAAGAATTTTTAAAGCTTTTTCCACAGTCTACAAATTGTACCTCAGGTAAGTCATAATATTTATATATATATATATATATATATATTGTTAACCATGACCCATCTATAATTCTTATCTAATATTATCCTTTTTTCGTATAGGCTTAGTGGTATGGTGTAGTCAAGAAATCAAATACTTGACGTTGCACTTGACTAGTTTGCTATTCATCCCACAAGTATCATTAAGCGTTTTATCTGAATGTATCGTTGCTGTTAGAAGTCACTGTGACCAGGTGAATAAAAATCTTATTATTTTTTTTATGATAAAGAATTAACGAGTTATCGTCAGAAAAAGTGATTATTTATAATTTGCTAATCATATTTTTTACGATTCTATAGCTAACGCAACTAGGCATGGATTTTCGCTATCAACTAGATGGTCAACTTAGGTCCCCATTATCTAAAGTTATACTAATCACTAGTGAAAATTACATCGATACATTCGAGACCCATGCTGCAAAGGATACGTGGAGTCCGACAAATCTTGAAAATAGTCAAAATCTTCGAAATTTGTTATTGGAATTGGATAATCTTAGTATTAGTGTACCACAAGCTTACTTGAAGAATGATTTTTGGATCGCATTAACCAGTAATACGTTAGAATTTTCCAAATTATGCATAAGTTTTATCGAGAATTGTCTTAGTATTGCTACTCCAGAACTTATGCAGACAATCGATACTGCTGTTTTATCATTGATAGGAAAAAAAATACAACATTTAATAGGATCTCTTAATAATCCAAAATTAAAACAAGAGGTAATGTAAAACGCTTATTAAGTCTATACACAGATGATTATTTGACGTTGACATTATTTCTTTATTTTATATTTCAGAGACAAATTATACAAGATAATGCAGCTTATATCAAAGATGTAATTGTCAATAGAGTTCTAGAGTTGTACGAAAGCACAACAAATCAGAAGTTTACTAGACTTTTAGTACTCAAGGAACAAATTGTGTTGGAACCAATTTCTCCGGTGAAGCCTAAAGCCGCACCTAGGACTTCTGTACCTAAATACTCATCCACCGAATATATTTAATTAATACATCATTGAAAAGAAAATAAGATAATTCTGTGGGAAGAAATATTTTCATATAACTTAAAGATTGTATAATGTACATAAATAGTATCTATATAAGTATAAATTACATGTCAACTTGAAAAATTTAATATATTCAAACACGTAGCACTGCCTATTATAATAAGTATACTTAAATAATATATTCATGAAAAATCTTGCGTTAAATTAATAAGCCTCTATACTTCTAATGCGTATAAAAAAAGTCTACGTGATTTGTCTAAAAACATTAATTAATCTGATAAACATTTAATACATACAGGAAATACGCATTATGATCTCTGCGACGTCCAGGCAATTGGGTATATACAAGAGGAATAAAAACATAACTAAAAATTAATGAATTAATGAATTATTAAAGCAACAATACACACTACCATCACGCTTTTTCACTTTTTATCGTCAGCTGGGATATTATTTGTTTCTAATTTTCTTCTCTTTGCACGTATGTCTGCTAAAGTTTGTTCAATGCTTCGTTGATCCTTTTTATTCTCACTAGGTACTACAAAATATGCATTATCGTATAATATGAATTACTTAGATTTTAGGTGTTTTAATACCCAATGATGCTGCTTACCACAACCATAGCTGCTATTAGCTTCTGTTTTTCTAGCAGCCTCTAAAGCTGCCTCTTTTCCAATTATATGCTGATATTTGTCTTTATAGAAACTATTTGGAATAAAATTATCTTTTTGTTCCTTAGAGTTTAATGACTCTTCTTCCTCCTTTATTTGTTTTTCTCTTTCCTCCTGTAATCTTTTTGCTACTTCTTCATTCCATTCTTCACCCTTTCTGAGAGTATTCAGTTGATCTTCGGAAGGAGCATATTCCCTTTTGAAAATCATAATATAACGGTCAATACCTTCTTCCCCAAATGAATATGCCCAAACATTAGCAACTTCAGCAACGTCGTGTCTATTAAAGGTACATGAATATTAAAGCACGTTAACAATATCATCATCTAAATGATATATTTCTTTATATATACATTATACTTCTGTGAATCTGATCCATGGGAGGAAATTTGTATTCTTTGGCGGTGTCATTTTGAAGAAACTTGTTTATTTTCTCTTCCACCTAAAATCTCAATGACTGTAGAGAAATAGTCAACTGACAATGATATATCATTTTTCATACAACGTTTTTACCTTTTTTCGAAAATTCTTAAGCCTTTCGGACTCTGCTTTTTGGTGCTTTTGATACTCCTCTTGTTGTTCTGCATAATATGAAATAGTTAAACCCTTAATGGTTAAACGGTTAATTCGTTAAACGGTTAAACGGTTAATCACTTAATCACAACGTGAAAACACATGTTAAGGTTAAATTTAAACTGACTTTTCATTATCGCCTTTTGCTTGTTGCTCGTAGTAGGTGGTTTTTCCATAGAGTCCAGAATTGATCCTAATAAATCCATCTTTTACAGATATGAGAGACTTTCTTTTTCCACTAAATATTAATCAACGATAAAGACAAACGATTTCTCTTCATTTATATAAACGCAAATAACAGCCTAATCTAAAAGAGCCATCTGGTAGATAAAACATGTACTATTTTCAAATTATAGAACACAGTTGTATTAATACGTATTAATTATATTATATGTTTCATTCAATGACCTACATTTGTATATCTGACCTACTTTCTTACCGATGACCTACTTTTGAACAGCTGTTATCTATTTCTAATGATTGATTTTTATTTTATTTCTTAATATTTAGATAATCAATAAGTATATTTATGAATGATTTATTTTTATTAAATCGATTATTTAAATCTTCCATATGTACGTATTAGAATTAATACTTTTCTAAAACTAAAAAAAAATAAAGATGTATAAAAATTCTTATATGCTTCGTGTAATACCTGTACAAATATAAAATTTATTTATTACAATTTTAATGAGATTAGTTTCTACGATGTAATGTTTAAATCAGAGTATACGAATTAGAACTATCTTAAATATAAGAAGGGTGCATAAGAGTAGTAGACATATGCTAAATAATTGTTAAATTAATATAGAAAATGTATATTATAATTGAAATGTAATAAGTATAAGTTCTGCGTACCTTCCTCCTCGAAATCCAACGTTAGACTGGTTTGAAATAAGCTATTAAAGTTTTTTTTCCGAAAGTTGTTTACATGATTATCGGAGTGGAATTAATTCTATTAATTTCCAATATTATCCTTGTTACACATGCGCTACTTGTAGATCTCATTCTATGCGCATGGGTCTGCACATACACGTCTAAATCTTACAGAAGATTAATCCCCTCTGATAATCATGTAAACAACTTTCGAAAATAAAACTGTCATAGATGATATCAAGCCAGTCTAACAGTCGATTTCAAATACGACATACATCAAACTTATATTCCGAGCTTTTAGATTATAATATACATTTTCTATGATAATCTAACAATTATTTATCATATGTCTACTACTCTAATACACTCTTCTTATATTTAAGAAAGTTCTAATACGTATAGTTTGATTTAAACATTATATTCTTTCTAACGTTATTCAAAATATAAAAGAATTTCCATATATTTTGTTTAATAGGTTTTTAGATAAATTCTACGAGCTGGATCTCAATACTGGACTGAAGTATTAATTAAAATATGCATTATTAAATTTCTTCCCTTTCAGATAATTATTCTGTTAGATTTAGACGTGTAGGCACGCACATGCGTATAGAATAAGATTTCTTAGAAGTGGTGTAAGTATAACGAGAATAATATTCGAAATAATAGAATTAATTCCCCTCCGATAATCGTGTAAACAGCTTTCGAAAAAAAAACTTTAATAGCTTATTTCAAACCAGTCTAACGTTGGATTTC
>JACGTP010000034.1:593338-608677 GCA_023678845.1 Mischocyttarus mexicanus | reverse complement strand
TCGAGGTATTTTTATATCCGAATGATTTTCTTTATTAAAATTTATTTATTTGTCATTTTATCCTTACCACTGAACTATTGTTAAAAAACAAAACAAAAATAAACAAATTAGTTAATAAATAATTGCACCGAACGTAATTAGTACTCACACGCAAAGTGTAACTCAAAAAAAGGTATTTACTTATCTGAAATAATTCACTATTGTGGTTGTATATACAACTTAATGTACTTATCTTTCATCTTATGTACAACATAATTATTACATATTCAAACAATTTAGGTAAAAACGTCAACCCGATTGGAACGTATTTAAAAATTCATTATACTACGGATAAAAAAAGTCAGAACGTTCAATTCTATTAGATTAAATATTAACAATCCAAGGTATCGATTAATTTTCTTCTTTTTCTTTTCTCCCAAAACACAATTCGATTAATTAACAAAGTTCCTTCATTCAATTACTTGAAAAATGTGGCTAATAAGTTAACGAGCTTCGAGAGTTGGTGTTGTAAAAAAAAGGTCCAAAAAAAAAGCTTTCCTTTTCTTTCTATTTTTACTTTTAACCCTTTCTACCTTCTCTACTCTCATTCACAAAGCTTTTCATCGTATGCACTGGACCATCGAAAGGATCTTTTTCTTTTCTCTCTTCTCCTCCTTCTCTTCTTCTTCTTCCTTTCTTTATTTCTTTCTTTCTCGTTACGAACTTCTTGGAGTACGTATTTTAACAACGAAAAAACGGCTAAATAGTTTACTTAGCATTCCAGTATAGTTCAACCCCATCCTCATTTCCATACCCTCGATTCCTCCCATCCACCCACCCACTTTTCGGTTCACCTCTGCACGTCGGCAACTTGGCTTTTAGTAGGTGCTTTTTTAAACGGAAAAAAGTAGTTAATCTCGCTCGCAAGTTTATTCCTTCCCAAACCCCCACTCCCCACACTCTTCAACCCTCTTCCACCACACCCTTCACTACCCTTATCCACCATCCACATTTTCTTCTGTTCGCGACGTTAAAATTGTTCTTTCAGTTTCTTTTTTATTATTATTATTATTATTTACCTTTCTTCCCCTTCCTCTGTGTTATTTTTTTTACTTCTGAAACATTACGTACAACTTTAAAAAAAATGTTCATATAATTTTGTGTGTGTGTGTTTTTTGTTTTTTAATAGTTTGCGCAATGTTAAAGGAAAGCCACCGATGAAAATGTAAAGGCGAATAGTTAGAGGTCCTAGTTCAAAGTTTTAAACAAAGATGAAATATTGAAGATAAAGATTAAATAGAAAAAAAATAAATAGAAACAAAAGAGAAGAGAGAGAATTTATTTTTATATATTTAAACAAAATCTTGAGTATAAAGTACGGTATGAATAAAAATAGCAGTATTTGTTACGACGTGCAATTAGATATACTTTTACAAAATTATTATTTCAATGATTTTTCCAAGGTACATTTGTGCCAATAATTATAACAGTGGTATAAATCATACATTTCTTGTTTCGAGATATTTCATAAATTGCATTTGATTTTCTATTTGAATTCCATATAATGTTGAAATTACAACCACTATTCTAATGGTTAATTTTTGACAATATCGTCAAGATTACATTGAATGAATTTACTTTAAAATAATATGGTGTGAAATAACTGATAAACTCATTGTTTTTTTTTAATTTTAACTTAGACCATTTTCATAATTATGGGTACATATATACAATAGTATATTAATAAATTAAAATACATTGTACAAACCGTATTATTAATTGATGACCATTGAATTAAACGTCAAATAGTTAAACACAATGATGTTTAAACAGGTGTTAATATACCCTTTACTATAACTGTGACAATTAACTATAAACTATAATTCTGTTACATTACCATATATTATCAACTACGAATAATAATTCGATCTTGCTACTATAAATCACATAATTTCATTATCATTCCCTAATATTGATTTGGGCAACAACGATAAATAAATTTGATTGATTGATCGAAGAATCATTTCAATCTTCTTCCCATTTATTTACCCAAGAAATATTTCATACAATACTTACTACTGTTTATAAACCATAAATAATACAACATACTTCAATTTTCTAAACACACCTACTTACAGTTAATCTAACTTTTTTTTTCTGAACCGTGATGCAACCTTGACTTAGACCACTTTCATAATTATGGACACACTTATCTGTTTTTTGTTTTGCGTTTTGTATAAATTCGAAAGAGAGAAGACAGGTAGGACAAAAGAAAAGAAAAAAATAAATTATAAAAGAAGAAAAAGATGGTAGATTGAAAACGGAGGAACGTATGTAACGATGTAACATTGCTGATTTTTCTCCGCACGCACAGTTGAATACAACGACGGGATATCGGTTTTGCCTCGGAATAGAAATTACTTCGCGTAATGACACACGATCGTTTCCTGCGGCCGCCGTTCAGGCACGCATAAAATCATCCACATGCACATGCACATACACATTCACATGCACATATACATGCACATGCACATGCATATGCACATGCATATGGACACGAACACAAATATAGAAATTCAATACACGTTATATGCACACAACGGATACGAGCCACGTAATGTTCCTTTCCCATTTCGACTTTCTTTCTTTATTTCGTATGCGATTATGATGATTATAATGACGAGACAACGATGAATACTACGACGACAACGACGAAGAAGAAGAAGAAGAAGATGCAGTTGGGGTACTATAATAATGATTAAGATGATATAAGGATGCATGGGTTGATACTTCGATGTATTCTAAGAATAAAAGAGAATTCCAAGGTTATGATGCACGTAAAACCTTTTTTTTTTATACCCTTTTAATTTTATATCTTCGCGTATGATTTGTCTTTTTTTATATTCGAATCAATTTGACTTGCTAATAAATATAAATAGTTTTCTTTATAATTTATTATAATTATATTTAATATTTATATTAAAACTATAATTAAATATTATTAAAAAAAATCATATAAACCTTATACATTCTTGGTAAAATTAAATATTTAATTTAAAAGACAGTCCCTTTATATTTTTCTTTAAAAACATTGCAATATTAAATATCAAATATAAAATGAAGATTCTTTTAATCTAATTCATTGGTTTATCGATATTACCAAATCGATTATCCTCATATTTCTTTCTATTTTTTTTTTATTCTTCTTTATCTCATTTACCCTTCTTTCAATAATTTTATCACTCATGGCTAGAAATTCCCCATATTATCAAAGATAATGATTCTGGCGTGTCTAACGTTAGGAATACGAATAGGTTATTCATTTTTCTTCTTGTATATGTGTTCTTCTACGTGTGAAAACATGATTTGATTATGTCTGTGTGTGTAATACATATAGTATAAGCAGAACTATAGTATATACTAAAAAAACATCAGTTACGTTGACTTCAGCGAGGACGCGGTTTCGAAACGGCAGCGGAAGCCTGTAATCGTTTCGCGGAAAGTTGTTTTCTAGTTTCCAGAGCGTCTTCGTGAGAAAGAGAAAGACATATTTCACGTATATGGATTATTTTTCATACGAGGTAGATGATTTCACGTTTATGGTGTATATGCATACTTTTTTGAAACATTATTAAATATAAGAAAACACGAATAGAATTGTTAATTGGGAGGCGTCAGAAAACAAAATCCGATTTTTACCCTGTTTTTTAGATGGTTTTTGGATTAAAAATAATAGTTTTAACAAATATTTTGGAAATTTTATAGAAAGAATGAGGAATTATTTTTACAAAGATAATGTATGCCAAATTTTATTAAAATCGGTTAAGAACTTTTTGAGTTATCTTTCCAGCCAATTTTAAAAAAAGGAAAACTGGATTTTTTTTAAATTTTAAGCCCTTCTTAATTAAATATTTTCTAAACAAATCTTTTAAATTATTATATCAATTTTATTTGTTTATACCAATGATATTTAAACTGTGTTCCATGAAACCTTTGAATTCCACGTACCCTTCCCAAGAGTTCTACAAATTGTTGTTTAAACAAATCTTCTTTCAAATAATAGCACACGAAAATGTGAACAGTTCTTTTTATCTATTTTCCTTACAAGAATAAAAAGAATTCCATAAAATATTCTTAATATTTCTACAAGTTTCGTGGTACGATAAATCAATTTGAAATTTGAAAATATTTCTAAGTTCCTTCGTCGTAGACAAATAAAAATTCGTAGAAAAATTATAATCTTCCCTATTCTTTTTCTTTTTATTTTTTATTGTCCTATTGTACGTATACTTTTTTTTCTCCGAACTTGAATGTGCAGGCACACGGTGGTTACTATTAGTGTATGTGTGTGTGAGAGGGACTAAGGGACTACTAAGGGTCTTGGGACGAGCAGATAATGACAAGCTTCAGGATGAGAACTGTAATTTGACGTATGCGAACGGACATTATTCTTTATCTCTGTCTCTCTGTTCTTATACCTTTTCGTAAATTTCATTCTTTTTTTTAAACATATACATGTTTATTCATATACAGGGTGGTCCACATATTGCATGGACCACCAAATCAACTTCCAAAATATATGTTGCAGGAACAAATGTTTAATACAAAAGTTACCATAGTTTGTAAGTGCAATAAATGTTTGTTTATAGGTGAAGGTGTTTCATTTATTTCAAGAACAACTTTACTTTTATTTTATTTTATGGGAAAAAGTCATTAATGGAAAAATAGGAAATGCAATTATAAGATGTTTAGATGTAATACAGATTCAAGATTATAAGAAAACACTTTGAAGATAATTTAAATGGCAAATATTGATTGGAAGATGTATAAATTGTTGAATATAATTCTCATATATATCTTGTATCTTTTTTTTGGTAGGATAGTTATGTGTGTTGTGTGTCATTCAAGTTCGTCCAACGGTGGTGAAAGTATAGTAATTCATACAAATGGGACTGACCCACCACGAGAGAGATTCGTTTCAAATCTCTTACCTCTGTCCTGTTTCGTAGAATTATTTCATATTTCTTTATTTTGTTCTCTTTTTACTTTGTTTTTTTTTTGGTTTCTTCCTTTCTCTTATTGTTTCTTTCTTTCTTCCAGTCAGTTTTATTTATCCTTTTCTCTCACGACGAATCGTTGCATGCTATTTCACTGTAGCTTCAGTAATTGATTTTGCGTCAAGGTTTATATTCGACGAGAAAGCAGAGACCATTTAGTGCTTTTGATATTTATTTTAACTTAACATTAATAAAGAAGATAAGAAAATAGTTAATTAATAATTGATGAAACATTACAAATATTATTTGAAGTAACCGGTGAAGAAAATGATTTGAAAGTACAAAATTGTTAGCACATTATTTGCTAATTCGTTGTCGTCAATAAAATATACAAATTCTTTTAGCCTATTCTAATAAATCATTTATAGATAAGCTTTATCTGTTTCTTTCGATCTTCTAACTTTTAGATTTGTAACATTAACTTTTGTTATACTACATGAATACACCACCACACAACATACCCTGTACGTGGATAACATAGTAATGTGATTGAATTTACGAAAAGTATGTATAAGAATTCTTGCGTCACGTAAGTCTAAAAGGAAAATAGTAAAAGCTTGGTCTTGGATGGGGGTGGGGTTTGGTAGATTTCCTGACGTGTTTGAAAACTCCTGGTGTGTATCATTCATGTAAATTCTTCCGGTTCGAAAAAGCACGTGTTTTGCATATACGTGCATAATACCGTAAATACATGTGTATATATACATATATACATACATAACATACAAATATTCATACATACAAACGTACATACATACATACATACATACATGCGTATAATACATAGGTGCATACATACTTACAGGTGTATAATACATAGGTGCATACATACTTACAGGNTACATGCGTATAATACATAGATGCATACATGCGTATAATACATAGATGCATATATACGCATACCTTATTACGAACGTACGTTTTTTCTTTTGTTTAGAATCGTGCTTTTTAAAGATAGAAGGAAAAATAGACAAAAAGTTTCTCGGTGGCTGAGAGAAAGAAAGAGAAAAAGACAAAAATCCAATGTTGGGAAAAGTCGAATCTCGTATTGCACAGCTTTTGCCCGCACAGAAAGTTTTCTCGGCCGCTTACGTGGCCAGCTGATTCTCTTTTCTTTCTGTTTTACCCTTCCTCCTCCTCTTACTCTTCTTTTTTCTTCTTCTACTTTCTTTTACTTTCTTTCTTACTTTTAGAAACTGAATTGAGCCTTTTTCATTCAACTTTTCATTCTTTTATTTTCCGTTCATTCGTTCATTATTTGTTCGTTCAATTCAACTGAAGGAAAGCGTGCTTTTTTTCTTCCCAAGAATACTTCTTCTTTTTCTCTTTCTCTCTCTCCCTTTCCCCTCTTTTTAAAGGATTAATTTAGAAAATTTTTATACAAATATTTCTGATTTGTTTTTTTCTTTCTCTCGTTTTTATTTAAATTAATTAATTTCTTTCAGATTAAATCTCTCGCACGAATGAATAACGCGTCCGAGTTTTAGTTTTTTTTATCATCAAAGAGAGAGAGAAGTAAAAAGGAAAAAAGGAGGATATATAAATGGAGAACAAGATTTTAATTTAATATTGAATTCTTTTTATAATTGATGAAACGAACAGAACAGATGAATATTATACGTCTCTGTGTAGATTTTCGTTGGGATAAGTATGAGAATTTTTGTCACGATGCACAATATTGAAGATTATTAAATAATATCCCTTTTGTTTTTTATTTTTTATAAAGATTTTGCATCATACATTGCGAGTTATTCGTATGATAAAAGTTACGTTCTTGTCTCTGCACTTTTTATTCTATAACAATGCACATAGTTATGGGTTTCTTATTTCTTCTTTCTGTTACTTTGAAAACCAATATTCTGTTGCTTGTTCTGTGTTATATTCAGATCTAATCTATGGATCATTATATTATCTTTGTATCTTGCATTATGTAACCATACGATTAATACTTTGTAATTTTTTTTAATAATCTTTATATTATTATATTATTTTATGGGATAAAACTCCACTAAGTAGAAGGTCACTTTGTATGATGGGTTGAAAAAATCAAATTCTTGTCTTTGCTTGCATAAAGAAATATAAAATTGCATAATTAATTGATAAATTAATATTAATTGTTTCCTAAAATGTATAGTCGTAGAATGAAAATAGAATAACTTAGAAATTTTGAATTAGTTCAATTTTCAATAGTTTAGAAATGAAAATGCAGTTTGATTTTTCTGTCAGATAAACCAATGATCAGATTGAGAAAGAATGTATGAAAATGTTATAATTATTGTTATTAGATGGTTAAATAATTGTAAAGTTTTATTGATAAATATAAATAAAGTGAAAAATATACCAAAAGAAAATATTTACACAACATACATACACGTAATGTAAGTACTTGTGTAGTACCGCGTGTTAACTGTTAGTTGGGCTTACTTGGTACACATCCTCGAAAGACAAACTTCGAATTTAGAACACGGTGTGCATCAGAGAGACTATTCCTCTCTCTCTTTCTCTCTCTTTCTCTCTCTCTCGTGAGTTTCCTCGTGTAAAGACTGAAACTCTGGTACCGAGAATGCCTCTACAGAATTTATAGAAATATTTACGCGTCCACGCTCGTCCCGGATTTTCCTGCGGATATGCAATTTCGCGTCCTCGTTACCAACTAAGAGAGAGAGAGAGAGAGAAAGAGAGAGAGAAAAATAGAAGGATAGATAGACTGAGAAATAGAGATAGAAAAAGAGAGAGTGAGTGAGTGAGTGTGTGCATGTCGAATTCATAGCAGAGATTCGTGGAACCGTATGTTGCAGTTCACTGCTTCGAATTTCATAGTTTGTGATACCAACCACTAGATCAACACGAATGCCCACAATTGTGATCTTCTAGAAAGAAATAAAAGACAATAAAATGAAGTAACGTGATCCATTTTTTTTTACAAAACAAAGAGAAAGAAAAATTATTTTTACTTTCTTTATATTTACAATAATTAATTATAAGAAAGTATACAAAATAAAATTTAAAAGTAAATCAAGATATAAATAATAATAATAATAGTATTATCTATCTTTTTGTAATCAAAGATAAATTCATCTCAAATTATTTTCTTTTCTTTTCAATTTGATAATACACTCTTACTCTTACTCTTACTCTCTCTTTCCATTCTCTTATCTTGTTACGTAAAAAGAAATCTCAAGAAATTTATTTACCGAATTCTTACGCATATTCTTATCACATTTTAAAACAATTCTTAGAAAAGTAATCACCAGAATAAGACATGATGTTTCTTCTTTCATTTTTTCTTTTTTGTTTTACATATTTCCATAATACACTTGGTCTATCTGGAAATAATTTGATAAATAAATAAATATAAAAATATAGAAATATAGAGTGCATAATATATTGCATAGGAATAACATTTCTAATTCGCATAACGAGGGAAAAAAAAGTTCTTTCGGCAGTTAAAGCTGAGATTCGTGGAAAAGTTATTTTAGACTACGATCGATAGAACGTTCAGAACGAGTTTAGCCTTATCGATGTGTATTTGGTAACCTTCGACGAGTATTATTAAACGCCTACGTAAGCTTACGAGAGTGTCTAAGAGAGAAAGAGAGAGAGAGAGAGTAGATCGGCTGTCGTTACTTCTCAGTACGTATGTTTCTTTTAGAAAACTTACTATATTTGATGACAAATGTTATGTGATTTTCTAGAAGAAGCCTTTTTCTTCAAGATTAATACAAACGTTAATTTTTAACCCTTTGCATTCCACTGTCTCCTCTCAGGGAATATTCAATTTTATTAGTCATGATTGAATATCGTATTTTTAAATGAATTTTTTGTATTTTATATCGATTATATATTTATTATATATTTTATTTATTTTATATCAATATTTATATTAATGAAGATTTATTAGTGATTAACGTTCAGAATTGTTCAGAATGCAAAAAGTTAAACTCAATATAAGAATTCATATTTCAACTCTTTGAATATTATTTTCATAAAGTTTCTTAAATCCACAACAATCCTACCTGTTCTGTTATACCCTAAAAAATCTTTAAAGAATATAATTGATAAAAATCATGTAAAGAAAAGCTTTTTTTTGACAAGTTTAAGAACATTTGTAATACACAATCTTGGCATATCATTAAAATTAGGGTATTCTTACTTTCTTGTTTTTTGTTTTCTTCTTTTCAAGGATTAATCAAATCATTAAACATTCTATTGTATCTCAAAAGACGAAGAATTTTCCTATGATTATTTTCCATTTCTTACTCATCTTCTTTTTAGAATATCTTACGTAAGACTTTCAACATATTCCTTCAATAATCACACTTTTTAATCTACATGTTAATTTATGACACATTCAAGATGAATTACAATATTCTAATCTTTTATCAAAATTAAGTATTGGAATAAATAGATATTTATTCTCAAACTTTCCTTAATTATTTTTATATCAGATTATCAATATACAAAATATCTTATGTCTAATTCATGATAAATGTAGAAATGACCTAACTTAACTCTCTATGGGTTCATGTAACTTTCAAGTCCTAAGCTAATATATCCACATTCTATATTTAAGAAAAATATTTTAAGTTAAATTTCTTTTTTAAGTAAAATTTCTAAGACTGTATTTAGAAAATAATTAATTATCTAAGTCAGAGGTACCCCACAACTTTTTTTTTATTGTAAATCAATGACCAAAAAGAAAAAGGACATTGGGTTGGAAAACAAAGGGTGATGGGTTACGTGGGCGTCAAAAAGGTGCAGGGTAGATGACAAGTGGTTGGGCAGTCAATTTTGAGTATAAAAACAAAACAAGAAAAATAGAAGAGACATGAATTCATGGACACATATAGGTGTGTGCTGGGTTGTTGCACTTGAAGGCTTGCCAGACCACAGGGTTGAGAATATGGTTGTTCCTCTAATGTATTCTCCTACGATGCGTATTTCACGACACCTTGACAGGAATTACTATCCTTTTTTTTTTCCACCACTCAATTCTTTCTTTTCTCATTGTGTTCTTTCTTTCCTTTTTATTTTCTTTTGCTTTATTCATGTTTCTCAGTGTCATGCGTTATGAGTATGGTAAAATACATTAGTACGTTGTATCTAAAGTGTGTAATAATTTTATTAAATTCTAAATACAATTAATTATCATTTGTTTATATTTCGTATGAAATTGTATAAATATCTAATCGACTGATTGCGTTGATGACATAATAAACGCCAATCGTTAGAGATTATTATTATATATTACTTAAACTTGCTTATGTAATATTTAGTTTTGTATATTTACATGCATATCGTTCAAATGCATTTGACCATTTTTGAAACAACTTGATAAATTTATGAAAATTCATGACAATTTATGGAATAATTTTTCCAACAACCTACAACGAAATTTCTTAAAAAACAATGCAGACAGTAACGTGTGCCCTTTGTAAGTTAATTATTGAAACAATAATTTATTGTAAAGAAAACAAAAATATGTATATTGCTATTCTATTATAGAAAATATTCATCTGTTGTATCTATTATATATTATTAAATTATTTTATATTATTATTTGCAAATTTCTGATTGTGGGAAAAGATAATAAATAATTTAAAATTTCTAGAATCGTGTGTGAATTATGATTATGAATATACGTGTAGTGGATAAATACTTTACAACGGTAGTTTACACACACACATATACTTTCTTACATATTTACTTACATACTTACTTACTTACATACATATATATGATGGTAACGTTATACTTGTTCATGTTTTTAGTTTGAACTTCTTCGTAAAAGTTCTACGAAGAAATTAGAGATAGACTTTATCTATGTAATCCTTCTGTTCGCGTCAGCGATTCAACGAAACCCACATAAACGCAACAAAACTAATGACTTACACATATATATTTACATATTATTTTACAGTATTATCAAATATTAAATCGTCCTATAAGTTTCTTCCTTATTTTTCAATATTAAATATTTTATGTGTGTGGTTTGTGTTTTATATTATTTTATTGAACAATAAACGATTTTATTATATTTCTATAACTTTTCTCAAAGATACTTAATATTAAATATAAAATATTAATAAAAGTTAATTAAAAAGAAAAGAAGATATTATTGTATTGAAATATTGATTTTCGATAAATACACATGCATACATCAATTGGTGATAATTATTATAATCTGGAGTTATCTTATCATTGTTTTTGGAATATAAGGAAAAGAAAATGTGTAGGGCAAAGTTATGCTATTACTAGGATTGCGTCAGAGTGTTACGTCAGAGTTGCTAATCTGACGAGGGTAGAGGGGTTTGGAAAGAATTTTTTTTCTCGAGGTCAATCGGTGTTTCTTTTAGAAGAAAACTTTGAATATTTATTATTTTATATCAATTCGTTATAGTCGTGTTATTTTAAATAATAGAAATTTATCTACCATATATATAAAAATAATTAAATACGTGAGATATTTGAACTGTTTATTATTATGTTATTCAGTATATTTATTACATATAAATATGTGTATGAAATTTAACAATAATTACATATATCATGTGTTATAGGATAGTTCACATTTGATTGCAATAACGTGATATTTCATTTAATACAAAATATACTTTACACGTACACACATATACACATACACATACAAATATACACACGTGTTATACTTATTTTACATAGATGACTTTAAAATTGTATGAAATTGTAAATGGGGTCGAATAATTTTTATTTAATTTTTATTTAATTTTTATTTAATTTTTATTATTACTTCCTATGATGAAAAAAGAGAAAATAAGAGGAAAGAAGGGGACAAGATTAAAAAAAGTCATATATCGAGTAGCTTATTAAAGATCTCAGTAATTTTATCCATGATTATTTTTCTTGATACTTTTTTCTCTTCTCTCTCTCTCTCTCTCTCTCTGTCCCCCACACTCTTTCCTATATGACATCGAAGAAGTAAAAACGAGATTAGAGTTACCGTTACACTGGCCTCAGCATCTCTCGATCCCGACGATGACTCATCATCATCATTTGTTAATTATTCACACGACTAACTCGTTTCAGACCAGCAGGTAGTAATACCGATGACAACGAACAACAACAACAACAGACTATTGTAACACGAATACATATTAGTAATATTTTTTTAATAGAGTTTAGGATGAAAGGTTTTCTAATAGAAAAATTCGATTTTCAAATTAACCGTGTACAGCGTGTGTCGTTTATTAAATTCATGGTCGGTGTGTGTGTGTGTGTGTTGAAGAAGCAAGTAAAATTCAATATTCCTGGGCTACGTTATTCATTATTCGCATGAATTAAATTAAAAAACGTTGCGATAGACGTTTAAAAACGAAAAAAAAGGAGAGAACTGGGAAATTGTCTATTTTGTTATTAGGTGTTGGAATAAATTCGTAGCATATTTTTTATTAAAAAATACCGATTTATTTGAAAGGAAAGTAAAAAATTACATTATTGAAAATACTGCCCATCGCTTGCCACTACTTTTTCCCATTTTTCAGGTAACTGTTGAATACCCCTTTGAAAAAACTCTTCGTCCTTGAAGGCAATCCATGAATCGATCCAATTTTGGCAATCCTCATAAGATGTTAATTTTTCCCCTGATAAACCATGAACCATTGATCGAAACACGTGCTAATCCGAAGGGGCAAGAGTATTCCGGAGAATACAACGGGTGTGTTAAGACTTCCCATTTCAATGTTTCCAGGTATGTTTTCACTGGTTTCGCCACGTGAGGTCAAGCATTGTCGTGCAGTAAAATAACTTTATTGTGCCTTTTGCTCCATTCCGGCCGTTTTTCCTTCAATGCACGACTCAAACGCATCAATTGTAACCGGTAGCGATCCCCAGTGATGGTTTCATTGAGTTTTAACAATTCATAATAAACTACACCTTGTTGATCCCACCAAATACAAAGGAGGAGCTTAGATCCATGAATATTGCGTTTTGCCACTGATGATGATGGTTGTCTGGGCTTAACCCATGATTTTATACGCTTAGGATTGTCATAATGTATCCACTTTTCATCACTAGTAACAATACGATGTAAAAAACTTGTTCTTTTGTGCCGTTCCCACAAAAACACTTTATTTGGGATAAACCTCAACATATTGAAATAATAGTAACATGATATTATTAACAATGAAAACATAATATTTGTAGTAAAAATAAAACCTTGTTAGAGTTGGTTTACGATAAATTTGTTTCTGAAGGTGAAAACAGAATACTTTAAAACTCATGTCATCTTTAGTATAACGCTACTAGTTAATTCCAACACCTAATATTTTGTAATATTATTTTCTTTGACTGGATACTTTTTTTCAAAAGGGTGAGGCCAAGTTATCACCTAATCTCAACATTCAATAATAATTAAATATCCCAGTAATAATGTTTCGTAGAAGGTTGTAGTAGTAATAGTAGTAGTAGTAGTAGTAGTAGTAGTAGCAGTAGGGTAGCTTTTTATAATCACGTTTCAAGCTTCAATTAGTTGAGAAAGGTTTCTAATGGCCGGCTGTTCGCTTTTGTGTATACGCAAAAAAAATGAAGTCAAGCTTAGATTCGTGGGAGGAAAGGTAATTCGACGATTAAATTATATCGTTCTTGCACGCGATCGTAATACTTAGAAGAAGAAGAAGAAGAAGAAGAAGAAGAAGAAGAGGAAGAAAGTAGAAAAAAAAGAAACAAGATAAAATAAAATAATAGTTGAAAAGTAAGTGATATACAATTTCGAAGAAAGTTTATTCATGTTTAGGTTATCATTGGTTCAATTTCATTACGTATTTTCTTTTAATCAATACAATTTCTCTCAAAATAATCATTCATTTTTAAATATAATTTTTTTATATATAACAACTAAACTTAATTATTTATTATCCTTTATTTATTATTAAGACAATACAGATTATATCAAATATAAATTATTTTTATATTTGTTTTTTAATAATTAATAAATAAAAGTACACATATCTACCCAGTTAACACAAAACGTTAATATGACGTTCGATTTAGGTCATTTTTTAGGTCAGTTTTGTGTTAACTGGTTAACATCTATCTCATAATATTTCTCAATAAAATCATAGATGAGTTAAGAAATAAAACCAAAAAGTAAGAATCTTCTTTTCTAATTAATAACAAACTCTCGGTATAATCTTTTTTATTCAATAGAATTAAGAATGAATGAAAAGTAAGCAAGCAAACAAAACAAGCAAATCAAGCAAAGCAAAGCAAAGCTGATGCACCAAGCCACGTATCGTGCGGTTTTTTATTACAGTTATTTTCTTCCATCGTATCAACCGATTTTATTATCGAGTATTTCAAGTAGTGGTGAGTGGAGAGGGGAAGGTGAGGGATTCCCAATAAGCTCGAGAAAAGCCTACACTCCCCTGTGATAATCCTTTGGAACGTATTAGGTCGTATGTTAGCTGTATACGTTGTTAAGGGGGGAGATGGGGGAATGGGGAGAGAAGGAGGAGGTGGAGAAAGGTGGAGAAAGGTGGAGGTGAAGGTGGAGGTGGAGGTGTAGGTGGAGGACTTTCAGGAATGGTGGGGTTAAGTGCAAAGCGAACTTACGTGTACGTCGGCCGTAACTCGCTAAAATCCTCGAAACAAGAACGACGCTTTCGGAGAAGCCGATAATGTTCTCTATTCCACACACATACACACACACAAATACACATACCCCTATCCCCATCCCCATCCCCATTTTTTTCACTCCTTCCTTTATCTATCACTCTCTCTCTCTCTCTCTTTTTTTCTCTTATGTTTATGAAACAACCATAATCCATTTGTCTTTGAGAAAGAAACAAAAAACTTATCTCATTCTCGTATATTTTAATATATACTTACTCTTTTAATATATATTTGTATATATAATATATATTATTATATACTCTTTAAAATTACGACTTCTTTATCAATTATTATTTTTCTATTAGGTCGTCCCATAAGTTTCTTCCTTATTTTTTCAGAATAAAATATTTTCTTTCTGTTGTATTTCCCTTTTTTTGTTTATTTTCATTTTTATTTTCCCTCACACAGATACACTCAATGAATTTCCAGTTTCGTTCCCTTACGTGCGGTAAAACGTCCATTCCACTTTTCTTCCCATTTCTCTTTGTTTCTTCTTCATTTGGTGTAGGGAATGGGTAGGAAGAAGGGAGTAAGTTTCCTTTGCATCATCGTTTCTTACTTCTTTCTCTTCGTTATATTCTATCCTTGGTAAATGAAAAATAAATAATAATAATACCTCTCACTCTCTCTCTCATTCTCTCACTCTCTCTCTCAT
>JACGTP010000034.1:543513-570172 GCA_023678845.1 Mischocyttarus mexicanus | reverse complement strand
GAATTGTAGCATTCACTGAAGTTAACAATTTTTTCTTTTATTGTAAATGTTCTTAGATCTTGATGAATTCTTTCGTTTATTACCTACCATGGGACATTACAAATATTCCATAAAGTTTTTGATTGGAATCTCTGTAAAATCTCTATATTTGAATTGCTCGTAGTTCCCCTCATCTTGAAATATTTATTGAATATTAAAATGTATTATAAAATATTTAAGATGATAAATAATTTAAGATGATATTACAATATTTATATATTTAAACCTTGTTAATTAGCATGTAATAAATGAAATCTACGTGTTAGGAAATAGGAAGAGAGTAGTAGGTGGATGAGTTAGAAGGAAGATTGGTTTTTTCAACTCAAAGTACTCTAACGTGTTTCCATCGTTTAATCTTACACTTCATTGTTTAATTCTATTCACGAAAAGACTTTTACCCTCTCAGAGAGAATCCTATTTCCTTATGTCAAAATGACATTGCTCTTGGCGTATTGAAATTTTCCGTTTTAGTTGACATAAAGATTGAGGTTCCTGGGAGAATACGCTTTTACTTTTGCTTTTACCTTAGCCCTTTAGCTTCTTCTTCTTTCTTTCTTCTTCTCCTTGCTCTTATGCAACTGCTTCTGCTTCTGCTTCTGCTTCTGTAGTTGCAGTTGCTGCTGGTCTTCCCGTTTCCATTCGTTCCTTTCTTCTTTCGTATTCTCCCAGGTTCAGGAAATTTGATCACGTGTGCCCCGGCACTGTCGGAACGACCATTGCCGTCTGCATACAAAACCGTTTTTGCACTCTATGCATCACAACCTTTACCGTTCTTTTTTTTTACATACGACCTTAAAACCTATTATTATCTGTCCCGCCATGGAAACTAACTGTACTTCAAATATATATCTTTTTTTTTACTTTTTATATTACTTTTTATATATATATTGGGTTGGTGGAAAAATAATATCAAATTTTTCCATTGAATTGTAACCAGAAATCCGACATTTTTTTTCCACCAACTCAATATATATATATAAGGTTGGTGGAAAAATAATGTCGGATATTTCCTATTGAATTGTGTCCAAAAATTCGACATTATTTTTCCACCAACTTAATATTTCTTTAAGTCAAATGATTTAGATCAATAAAAATACCATTTTTGTTCTTTTATTAAAAGAATAAAAGAAAAGATGTTTTCTTATTGTTAAGTATTGTAATAGACATTAACTATTTAGTATCGGTTTTTTCCTATTCTTTCTTTTTTTTTCTTTTATTTTACAATGTTTTACACGATTACGTTTCTCGCAAAATGCTAATTGCATTACGTGTCTCTCTTTCTCTCTTGTTGGAATAATTTGAACAAAGTATTTCTTTCACAGGTCACGTAATTTTTTTATTGTTCATATATAAATACGTATGTTAATTAGGATCGTTGTTAGTAAAGATAAAAAAAGTAACAGGAAGGAAAAATGAACTTGGTATGGAAAAATCCAGTCTTTTTTTAATCCTCGCAGAAAAATAATAATAATAAAAACAAAAAGAAGATTAAAGACGATAAATGCAATGATTATGCTTGATTAGATGTTTGTTAAATTATTTATTGATTCATATTTAAATTACAATCAATTCTTTTTATTTTATTTGATTTTTTTTATCGTTCGATGTAGAAAATTGGAATATTGCAAAAGTGTCTTGCATGGAATGAGAATATTCTGGAAAGGTGAAAATGTGTTTGAAAAATTAAGAAATAAATTTATCTGAGCATAGTCAAGGTTCATTAAAGTATCCTGCATTTTCTTATTATTGATCTTTGGCTGTATTCAATTGTATTTTTTTCTTCTATTTCTCTATGCACAGAGATGTGCAATACAACCTTCTCGTTTTTTGCAATGAATTGCATCGTTTACTACTCGACTATGAATTTTTCTTTTTTATCTTCTCTCTTCACCCCTACATTTATTTTTTTTTTTATTATATTGAACCATTGCAAGTGGTTATGTAACGAATGCTGAACCCCTTCACTCCTTCTCTCTCTTTTTCTCTCTCTCTCTCTTTCGCTCTTTCTATTTCTCTCTTTTGTTGAAGGACTGAAGGACTGAAGGACTCTACACAAAGGGGTGTTCTGAATAAAGAATTCCAAGGTATAAAAGAAAAGAATATTCGCGCCTCTCATAAACGATTTCCTCGCGTTCGTTCCTTGTTAAAAAAAAAAAAGCGTTTCCCAAGGATTGTTCTTTTTATTTTATTTCCCCTCCTATATTTTTCTTCTTTTTTTCCTGATCTTTCCCTACTATTCTTATATTCTTATCTCTTTATTTCCTTATCTGTTTGATACCTATTCTATCTAAAATGAAATCAATGATATTAGGTGTGTCAAGTATGAAATGGAACTGAAAATGTACATAATTTCATTGAGAATTTGATCCATTTCATATTTGACAAATTAATAATATTCAAATTAATAAATATAATATATATAAATATTATATTAATATATAATTAATAATATTATATATATTACTATATAGTATTATATTATTCATATAATATAATATTATATTATTATATATATTATTATATAGTATTATATTATTTATATAGTATTATATAGTATTATATTATTTATATAGTATTATATAATATTATATTATTATATAGTATTATATTATTTATATAGTATTATGTAATATTATATTATTATATTATATATAATTATATTTATATTATATATTATAATATAGTATAAATACTATTAAAATATGTAAGAAAAATTACGTAGGAAGATTATTAGATGAAAATTTAACATAATTTACGGCGTAGCTTGAACGTGTTCTCATTTCGTAGAGATAGATAGAGAAAGAGAGAGAGAGAGAGAGAAGCTCGTCTTTCTAAATAAACTCTCAACGTCAACGAGTCTCGAAACGATCTCCACTCTCCTTCACGAAATTCACGTTTGCCCTGTCGGTGATGGATTTTCACGGATTTTCATCTTAATCGAGCCATTTCTACGTCGATTCCTTCTCTCTACGTCTTAACGATAAATCCATCGTAAAATTTCTACCGATCTTCTTGAAGTAGATCCTTAAATTATACATACAATCCTTTCCTTCCTTCTTCTTCTTCTTTTTCTTTTCTTTTTCTTACCATGGAGAAGATGTTCCGTTCTATTAAACGCATCTCATCTGTCGTGTTTTAAAACTAACATGTGCATACTTATTTATAATACTTTTATAATATATTATAACATTATTTAACCCTTTGCACTCGAGGGTTTTTTAACATAAGAACAAAACCAAATCGTAAAAACTAGTTGTAAAATATTTTACTATTGGTGACAAATGAAATAGATTCCAACAAATATTTAGGATGGTTCATTTACACTAAAATGCACCAGTAAGCAGAAATACATGCTTAAAGACCTGCATTCAAAAGGTTAATAACTTTTTACAATACATCAACTTCATCTACACATTATATGTTCTGGAACCAAGAAAGATTCTGTAGTGTATTCCAATAGAAAAATTATTTTTGTGGCCTATTATTTATGTGATACCTTTCTAGAAAAGCTAAAATTACATATTGGCAATTGCTTCGAGAGGTATCACACTTTGGACGATTACAAAATGTATTAATTTTATAATTTTTTGTTCTTTTTATATATCTTAACATTTGTATTTATAAATAATTTAAAAAATAATAACATACAACGATAACTTTTCTTTTAATATGCAAAGGGTTAATATAATTATTTTAAATCTATTAAACTCCCTTGAATTATAAAACAAACAAAAATCGAATTAAATTACATTTGGTTGGTGTCTTCTTACTGTTCCTTAACTTTGATTGCAAAATAATTACAATAATACTTCGTTCGTGAATCGAGTTAAGAAATCGACTAAATAATCGATCAAAAATAAAAGGTAATACAAAAAATAGTAATAGCTTTCATGATCTATCAAAAAAGGGATCGTTAAATTTATAGACATAGTATACACGGTTGTAAAGTAACGTGCAAAAAGCGTTTCCTAATTCGGAATTTTTGGCAAGTTCTAACAACTACTTCTTCATCCCCTTAACTGCCATGACGTGAGCTTAGGGTTGTACTTAGAACGACGTAGAAAATAAAAGAGAGAAAGAGAGAGAGAAAGAGAGAGAGAAAGAGAGAGAGAGTCAAAAGAAAAGAAAAAATACTAAATGCTTTCTCTATCCTTTTTCTTCTCTCTCCCTTTTTTTCTTTCCACTTGAAGAAAATTGCAAGCGGAGTGGCAGATGTTGCCTGTTTTTCCTTCCTTCTTCAAGTAGCTCCTGGAAAAAGAAACGTGTGTTAGCTTGTATATACTATCCAACTTGTATATATATAATACTTATATGTATATGTATAATACGTATATATATATAATACTTAAGTATATATGTAAGTATGTATTACGATGTGCAATGTGTCAGGGGTTAAGGCTAAAGTGAAATAGAGAGAGAAAGAGAGAGAATTTGTGTGTATGTGTGTGTGTGTGAGTGAGTGTGTGAGTGAGTGAGTGAGATGCTGGGAAAACGTACGTCAAGACGTACAATGTCACAACGAGATAAAAGCCGTCACTGAAGAAAAGAGAAGAAGAGAGAGAGAGGGAGAGGAAGAGGAGAACGAAGGGTGGGAGAACAGAAACGAGATATCAAAAGTTTCTTGAAAAGTTTTCATGAAATCTTCGTTAAATATTAACAACTTTAATTTTCTTCTTTTTCTCCTCAAAATCAAAATGAAATCTAGGAGTATTATTTTTTTATCTCTTCCACACATACACACATTTCTTTTTTTTTGTGGACTTCAAATTCAGAAGAATGTTTTGAAAAATTTGGAATAATTAGTATTGCGTAGAATGATTTGGTAAGATTATTGGAAATAGGAGTATGGGTTGGTGGGTGGTTAGAATGAGAGGATACAGACGGCAAGTTTAGTAAAGTGCAATTTAAATGGCCCAATTTAAGCTCTCAACAGTTTGGTTAAGCAGTCTGGAGTAAACCAAATATCGCAACTCAGAAGTTGTTCGATTTATGCGTATGGTTTGCAGCTTGTTAGAGATATTAACGAGAATAAGGACTGTTACCTAATCCGTTGCTTCAAGAACTTTGATAATTTTCCTTTAGAAACTCGAAATAATTATTATAAATAATAAATTTATATATGTACATATAGAAACTTTGTCATAAATCTACTCTTCTGTATTTTTTAGTTAATTGAAAATTATAATCATCATTTCATTATCTCTGGTAGTAGACAATCGTATAATTTTCTTATACATAATATATCTTTAATATACAATTTAATACAAAAAAATTGTTCTTTTAAACAATCCTGATATGAGAATATTTTTTCAACCAAATGTTTATTCTTTCTTTTTTCTATAAACTATTTAACTTAACTGCTGATAACACAAGAAAATCCTTGGTTTAAATATAATTTATTATAAATTACACTAAAATTCACCAATACTTCGATATAAGATTTCAACACGTCCCTTAACATAAACTCATAAGACTATTCCATAAGACTGTCCCATAAGACTGTCCCCTCCTTTACCGATCGACTGACTTCTACATTTCCCTGGAACAGAGGAGCATTCGCTTCTTAACAACGGTACACATACCACCTATCTATGTTCTCATAGAATATCGATCTCCTAGATAAATATTCATACATACACACACTTATACAACTGCTAAACACATACAAACCTACATCTCTTACAATCAGACACAATAAAATAATCAAAAGTCAAAACATACACACTATTTAAAAACAAATTAGATAACTCATTCATTTTCTATAGAAATTAAATATATCCTCACTTATTTCGGTATCTCTTTTATTCGCTAAAAGAGAAAAAAAAGGAAGAAAAAAAAATTGCAGCAGATATATAGAAGAGTAGTAGAGCTCTTACAATTCTTCACCTATACGACGTTTTTCAACCTTCCAATTTTAACGTCCAACATCTCCTCGCTTACCTTTTTATTTCCTTTCCTTTCCTTTCCTTTCCATTCTCCCTCCTCTCCTCTCTCTTGTCTGTCTTTTTTTAGTCAAAAGAAAAAGCGGAAATCCTTTCTTTACTTTACACGTTAGCACTTTGAAGAATGGCGTCCAGCTTTCGAGCTTACAGTCATTCCGACATTTTCGTCTTCTCTTTCACGTTTTTGGATCGTTATTTCGAAGATGGAAGACATCTAACATATGATGGGAGAAGGGGTAGGGGTTGGTTGGGAAGAGTGAAAAGGTAATGACTTTGTACGATATAGAAACTACTACTACTCTTATTCAACAAGATATAATCAAAAAACAAAATAATAATAATAAAATAGAGAGAAAGAAAAATAAAAGGTACATTGGATAAGGAAAGGTAGACTTTGTACGATTTAGAAACTACTACGACTTCTCTTCACCAAGGTTTAATAAAAAATAATACAAAAATAATAAAAGTAAGGAAGAGAATGAAGGAAAGGGGAAAAGAGTGTCCAAATTTATGAAAAGGGTTCGAAGTTAGCCCTTTTTTCTTTCTTCTTTACTTGATACCTTCCTTCCTTCCTTCTTTGCTATTCTCAACGCACGAAACTTTAGATATAAATTTATCGTAAGGATTATGTTGGCATAGATGAGAGAAGGTGGATGTGTTTTAAAGAAAGATCGATTCGTTTTACAAGATAAAAATGTTGAATTTATACTAAAATAGTTTATTCCCCACGGGGACCTGTCGATATATTTTCATGTCTCTTTTTTTTTTCCAATATGTAAATAAAAACACGAATTTTACATAGATTCTTGTTTGTGAAACTATTATATAACGAAATTACAATATGTATTTAGAATAAAAATATATGATAAGAAATTTGGAAATGAAATAAGAAAAATTAATAGATAAGACAATAATATCATTGTTATAATAACTTAAAGTGGAAAGAATATTTATTTTTAATATGAAATTTTTTCTTGTGTATCTGTGTGTGTGTGTTTTCTTTTTATTTCTTCATTTTTTAATATTTTTTTTAAACTCGTTGAAAGTGATCAAAGTGTTATAATTAAAATGATTACGCGTATTATTCAGCAGAGAAATTACGAATGCGAGGAAAAGGAGGAAAAGGAGCTTTTTCAAAAGCAAAGAGTGGTATCTTTCTCTCTTTCTCTCTTTCTTTCTCTCTTTCTCTCATTTCATCTTTCTGAGAATACCAAGTAAAAGTTCTTCTCTAGCTATCGAGAAAATGCATCGAAATTTTTCTCCTCTCTCTTTCTCTCTTTCTCTCTTTCTCTCTTTTTCTCTTTTTCTCTCTTTTCGCGATCCTTCAGTTCTCTTTTATCATCCGCCCGTACAGAAGATTTCTCTTTAAAGTTTCTTTTTTTTCTTTTCCTTCTTTTTCATTGCCTATGAGTTCTTCTGAACATGCTCTGGTAAACCGAATCGTTAAAACGCCGTAAGAGGATTTTTCCGACTTCCTGCTCCTCTTCCTCCTCTTCCTCCTCTCCTCTTCCTCCTTCTCATCTTTTTATCTTCTCTTTTTTTCTTCTTTTTTTGAAAGCGTAAACACATTTGCATACACGCTTCAATGCTCTCTCACTTTTGCTCTTTTCTCTTATATTTTTCTGACAAATCACAAATTTATATCCATCTTAACGTTTCATCGCACTTATCCTACCACGATTTTAAAATGATTTTCTATTGAATATATATATATTTATCTTTTAATCTTTTTAAATATATATATAAATCTATCTCTCTATCTAGATAAATCGCTTGAATAAAACTTACGTCTTTTGACTAACAAATCTTTCATATTAATATTAATCATTATTTTCTTTACTATAATATTTTATCATATTTAATTATATACATACCCTGTGTATATGTTTATATGTGTATATGTGTGAAAATAATTTTTATATATTACATTTTATATAGAATAGTAATTAGTATAGAATTATTATTTTCCCAGTACACAAGATATTTCATACTTTATAATTGGTCAACTTTATAATTGGTTATAATTAGCCATATATATTCTACATTTAAAATACATATCATATTACATATATTATATTACATATTATAATTATTTAGAATACACCATTCTAAAGTAGGATGCAAAATTCATCAATTTTTCCCTGTAAATGTAAAAGAGTTTAAAAATATTATATTTAAAATTACAATGGTATAAGTTTAATACACTTGTAAATATGATATTTTGTGATTAAAAAAAATATGTTGGATTTTTAGGTTGATTTTTGATTGCAATACAATGAGGAAAACAATGTCGATAATATTTTATTCTAACTTAATATTAAAATGAAAAAAAAATATTTATTTGATTGAAAAATATTTCAAATAGAAAGTGACTTTAGATTCTAATCGAATTGAATCGAATTTTTCTTATCACCTATGCATCACTATCTAAAGTGAATGATAAGAGAAAAGTTATTTGCGTCTATCAAAAAGGGCAAGCAGCTTTCCCAGAACTGTGTCGCAGCAGGTGTGTCCACGTGTACATATATATATTTGAGTTAGTTTGCGTAAATACGTTTAGTGTGTACATATATACATAGAAACGTAAGTATTAAGCATCCCCAGTATATTGATTTTCCATAAGAACTTCCATGAACTCGTCTCACAGGGGCTTTCCCTGAAAAGGCGCTGGGAAAACGTGGCCTCGAATCGATCGCTTTATTGCCGTCTTGACGAGCTAGCATAAATTTATAGCACGGTCATTCTAACTATTACAACATTTTATATACGCGTGATATTCCACGAATTACGATTTTGGTTCGATTTAATATGCGATACTTTTTTTTTCTTTCTATTTCCAAGAATTATAAAATTAATGCATTCATTTGCACACTTTCCTCTTTCGATATTTTTATTTCAATGCATATATAAGATTTTATTATATTGTATAAACATTAAAAAGAAAAACCTGTTGAATTTTTTATAAGAAAAATAGGACATACTTTTTTTTCCATAAATATTTTAATAAAAATAACATAATATAATTTAGAAATAATTAAAAACAGATAAATACAATTTATATATTTTTTTTTTATTTATCATCCATATAAAAAGCTTTTATAAAAGTTTATAAAAGTTTCATATGACAATATGAATACTATTAAGGATACCATGATATATTTTATAACATTAAATTATTATTATTATTATTTTTTTGTTTTCTAATAAATGTTCTTACCGGACAAGCGAAAACAAAAGAAGAACAAAAAAAAAATATAATAACAGTAATAGAAATAACCGAGGTGGAAACTTAAACGTCTTTTCATTATTTTCCGTAATTTAGTGCACTAAGGAAGGAATGAATTAAATCACTTTACCGTGGTGGAGAGAGAGTGCACGCGTTCCGGTATACTTTGCATTTGCATTAAGAAGAAACCAGTACGAAGAAGTGGTGGTGGAGGAGGAGTAGGTGGAGGAGTAGGTGGAGGTGGGTAGGATGGGGCAACAGTGAGGGGTGTGCTCTTGTTTCTCCCAATTTACTTCCCGTAGAATGCTTTCTCGTATTTCAAGTTTCTTCTTTTTTCTCTATTTTTTAAACCAAAAAAAGAAACATAATAGAATATATAAATAAATAAAAAGAAATAGAAAACCGAGTGTTCCGAAATGGAACGAATAATGCAACGTACACTCCCTGGGGCATTAGGGAAAATTAAAAAAAAAAAAGGAAAATGTCTATGGTTTTTCTTAGGATGGCCTTTTAATTACAACCTCTTTCATAATGCTTCCACGAGTTTACTTTTTCCTGATTGAAGGAGGGGAAGGAAGAGGGAAAGAAAGGTGTTTTTTTTTCTGTTAAGTTTCTTTAAGATTTTGATTCTCTTTTTTTCTTTTATCTTTTAATTTTATTAACATTTAATCATAATTAATATTAACAAGTTACTTACAAAATAATCTTTGATAAGTTATCTTTGGTAAATATTGTTTAGAATTTTACTTAGAAATGTATGTGTATTTGTATTGAAGATTGAATGAATTATGACTTAAGAATGATAACGTATAGACATTGAAAGATGCAACGAACTTGAAAAAGAAATCGATAGGAAGGGGCAAGGTTCTTATCGAGACTTTGTAACTTGAAAGATGTACGACACTGACCTGTGTTATACGTCGAGTATTATAGTTCAAAATCAATGACTTAGGAGTAAGTTGTCTTTTCTGGATAAAGTATTGTAACTACTGTTTTTAGATATTCTTACAAAATTATATTACATTTTTATTTTATTTTATTATATTATATTAGGTGTGTCAAATATGAAATAGAGCAAATTCTCAATTCAATTATATGCATTTCTTGCTCCATTCATACTTGACACACCTAATATTTTATTGAATTGAATTTAATTTAATTTAATTTAATTTAATTTTTATTAAAATTTTATTGAATTATGTTTATTTCTTGATACAAACTTAAGATAGAATGAAATTATTGAAATCATTTAATCGTAGAATTAATTAAAGTACAAGTACCTTACAATAATTATATTTCTTATCAATGAGATAACTCTGAGAAAAATGAAGAATAAAAAATCTTTATTAAATTGTATAAATGAAGATGCTTATCAGGGACAAGACAAATAATTGTAAAATATTAAAAAGAACATGAAGAAAATTTTATTAAAAAATTCTTCGAGTAAAATGAATTGTTTTAGTCTGTGAACGATTCATTTATGTATCACCTTTTAACATATTTATATAAAATGTCTGAGAAATTATTAATGATAATTGAAATAACATTTTCTTGTTATCGAAAAACCAAATAAAAAAGGAGAAAGAAGAATCGGTTATTTGTTCCTCTTCGAATAAAAGAATCTGATTCGACGTTGAAGTGGATAGGGATTTGTGGTCCATTCTCTTTCACACACACACACTAACACACACTAACACACATATACATACACATGTATACAGAGTCCTCTATCTGTTAGTTTTTTTTATGTCCTTGCCTTGTTTCCTGACGAAGCAATTAGTAAAAGTTGCTGATAAGAACGGATGACCTCGAATGGATCGGTCGTCATTAGGACCCAGCATCCCTTCCTCTCTCTTCACTCTCTCTCTCTCTTTTCTTATTTTTTTTCTACTACTTCTTCTTCGTCTTCTTATTTTCTTTTTAACCAAGCAACACAAACGAGCCGGCAGAAGAGACGAGAAACCAGTCCGTGCTCGTTCGAGAAGCATCTCGATTACGAATTCTGTGTCCCAGCATTCAGAACCTCTTAAGGTGAACGAGAGAGAAAAGGTAGGATGAAAAGGAATGCGAAATACGATTAGATGTCCTTTCTAAAAGAGGAAAACGAGAGATCGATCGATCTGTCTGTTCCTTGCTTCTTCGTTCTCTTTCTATTTCTCTCTTTTTCTTTGGATTGTAAGATTAATAGGGTGATGAAAATTGTTAAACTTCAACGAAAGTGTTCATTCACATGTGTACGTACTTACGTTTACGTATGTATTATTATTTTAGAAAATATTAATATGTGTATGTGTATGAATGTGTGTAGATAATTAAGGTACCTTTAGTTGTCTTAACAGAATATTTTTTTATATATTAATTTATTTAATCAGTATTTTTTCATATATTCTTTCGAATTTATTTCTTCTGTAAGAAATTATTTTATATTTATTTAATTAATTTTAATTTAATTTAATTTAATTTAATATTATTAGTATTATTAGTATTATTTAGTATTATTTAATATTATTTTTATTTATTTAATATTATTTAATTTAATTTAATTTATTATATATTTTTGAATAAATGAGTTATATCGAATTTGGGTGAAATTTAATTCGGTTCATTGAAGGGGCTTTTTAAATTTTTTTTTGAACTTTTTCTTGACGATTTGGTCCTTTCTAAAGCCAAAGGGAAAGTAGTATGTAAGTACCCACTTAGGTTAACTTACCGCGTACTACCGTTAAGTCACGAAAGTCTATCTGCGTTCTCCGTTATTCCGGGCTACCTTATACGGATTAGCTCGATCTCAGGAGGAGCGTGCACCTTTAATTAATTAGCTTATCCTGTGCGGTTACACGCTGCCTTATATCTCCTTCCCTTCGTACGATCACGTTTCTTCGTATTTTCGTTTACTATAGTTTAGTCAGATTCTAACGGAAATGAAATAACAATATCTTTGATACTTTAATTTCTCAACACACTCATTTCATTCGACCTTTTTTTTATAGAAGAAAACACTTTCTGGTATTATTTTTCAAAGAATTAATATTATTTTATATTCTTCAATATATAATGAATCCATTTAATACAAAAGTATCGATTGACATGAATAAATTTATCTACCAAAAATAAAAGTTCTTAAAATTATGATCAATGAAACTAGAAAATTCACCTTTAAATAGTTTCAAAAATTAATGCATTAGTAAAAATCAAATGATTATTTTTCAGTTTCCTAAAAAGGATTTATCTTTAATTAAATTTCTCATTATTTGTAAGAGTGTGTGTTACAATATATGTGTGTTACATCTCTTCTCACAACTTTAATGAATTTTCTCATTTGTATTTCTCGAGGGATAAAAATAGTCAAACGTTCGATAACGTTACAAATGGTAGTATAACTCCGTCAAGATCGTTGTATCGAAAATACAAAGATCAAAGATAACAAGCGTCAAACTAAAATAAAATCAAATGAAAAAAACGTGGTACAGGAAAACGTGTTGTTCCAACCTTTCGGTGTTCAATTAAGACAAGTTTTATTAGCAATACTCTCGTTTATTTTTTTATATTATATATCCTTTTCCACCTTTCGTGCCCTTTTGAAACCATCCTACCTTGTCCTTCCTATCATCCACCCACCACTCCCTTGGCCCCTTTGGGCTTTTGTTCCAAATTACACGGTTCCGATCTATTCGAGTGACTTTTAATTATCGCTATGCCTCCTCACCGAGTGAATGTAATAACGAACAACGGTATCTGCCATTGACAGAAGAATTTTTCTCTCCCTTTTACCCCTCTCCCATTCTCCTGGTCAGCAGTAATCACTGTTTTTGCCATGAAACTTTACGAAATTTAACGTTAGGGGTAAATGGGTTGGTTGGTTGGTTGGTTGGTATAGTAACCTACAGTGTCATCGTACTCTTAACGTTAATTAAAAATCATGCTT
Source organism: Mischocyttarus mexicanus (assembly GCA_023678845.1). Taxonomy (NCBI): domain Eukaryota; kingdom Metazoa; phylum Arthropoda; class Insecta; order Hymenoptera; family Vespidae; genus Mischocyttarus; species Mischocyttarus mexicanus. The sequence goes on along the minus strand of JACGTP010000034.1, from coordinate 557,040 downwards.
GCTTTCGACTTTGCAAAAAAGATATATGCTTGTATGCGTAGTAATATGTATGTATTGAAATTAATCCTTTTCTGAATCATATTACATAAACATATAATTAAATCAATCAATAAAAAATCACAATTAAATAGGTTCCATAATAAAACATTCAGAATATTATAAATTATTATACATCCAATTAAACAAATTTATTTTTCCTAACTCTCGGATCCCTAAGATAACATTTTTACGATACAATCAAGAAAGATGATCCTTTCAATTACGAATCAAAATTATTCAAATTGGATCATAGAAATTAAAAGATAATTTATATTAAGTATTTAACAATGTTAAAACTTAATAAAAGATGCAAGTAATACAAGGTAATAGGATTTATAGGTAGACATATACACACATACATAGGGTGGTACTCATTAAACTACTCCGTGGAACTATTCGACTCGTCGTGGAATCGAGTTAGGGAGAGATTTACACGTATCGTAACACATGTATACAATGTACATCCTACAACTAAACGAACATACTTATATAGATATATATATGCATACATACATACATACAAACATATATACACGAAGGATGAGAGAGAGAATGAGAGAGAATGAGAGAGAGAGAGAGAGAGACATGACCATAAAACGATTCTCACTGTTGGGCGAATCGAGTTAACCGAGATTCCAAACGTTTACAACCATTCTTTTTTACTTTATCCTTACCATTCTGTTCTTTACCTTATCCTACCCTCCCTCCACCCCATATTTTTTCCAGCCCCTTCTCGAACCTTCTAAAAGAGAGTTACAGAAAATATGTAGCTGATGTAAGTAAGGGAACACAGTACGTAATCCGTAACGTTCCTTGTCTTTCGATCTGTTGTATTCGAGATCCACACACATACACACACACACAGAGAGATGCATATACATATACATACATATATTTCTCTCATCCTCATTAAGGCCGAAATTACGAGGGAACGTGTTTTTCCCTTAGCGAAGAGTGCAGAAACGCGTCGCACTTACAAAGCGTGTTTACCCCCTGTTGGTTATCTCGCACTCACATTTCCTACGTGCCGACGAACGACACACTCGGAAACTCGCGTAATTGTCGTCTCGAAAAGGAATAATTGGCTTGGACGAGGGTGAACCTTCCAGCATCAACGAGAGAGAAAGAGAAAGAAAGAGAGATAGACATATATATATATAAGTAGATCTTAAATAGATGAAGAGAAAGAAACTGGACCTTCAAGAGATAGATTGAAGAAATACAGAAAAATAATAATATAAATCAGAATAAATATAATAAAAGAGTTAAAGAAAATTTATAAACGTAATGGGGGCTATTAGGATTGAGTGAGTGAGTGAGAGAGATTTTAAATATTTGGTTGTCAAATATGAAATGGTACAAAGTACATCTAAAATATTTGAGACCATAATTTTTAATCATTTTTATCATTCGATTTCACATTTTAACTAAACTCTTCTCTCAATATTATTTTTACTTTGAAATTAAATTAAATTTCAGACATACAAACCATCATTATTACGTCCCATAAGTTTCTTCCTTATTATTCAGAATAAAATATTTTCTTTGTGTTGTATTTTATATTATTTTACTTAAAAATATACAATTTTATTTCTATTACTTTGTTCATAATACTATGGTATTTAATATTAATTAATTAATATTATTTATAATATAATATAATATAAATAATAATATATAAATAATAATTGCCTAATATCATTGCTATTTAATTTTTTCCATAAATGCAAGCCCCCTCCAGCACACTCCAACCACCTTTCAATTAAACTTTAATTACAAGAATTATTATTTAAGTAAATGAAAATTAATTGAAAAATGATTAAATTTATTTATACTATTATTCATATATTATTATTTTTATATATGCACACACACATATATATATTAGTTCGTCCCATAAGTTTCTTCCTTATTTTTCTGAATAAAATATTGAGTATAAAAAGTTAATTAAGAGAAAGGAAAAAACTTATGGGACGACTTAATATATACATACATACATACATTATATGCATATGTAGATTCTATTTAAAATAAATTCTTTTCTCATATTTATTGTCTTAATTTGAACTGAAATGAAATCCAATTAAAAGAGTTGGAATAACTACGAATCGATATTTATATATTTTTTCTTTTTTATTTTCTCGTCAAATCATTTTTGAGAAATTAAATAATTTTTTTTGTGTAAAATTTGCCAAATTGGAATTTAAATGTCGATTCATTTAGAAGTTAATCCACGTGACGTGACACAAAGTACACGATGAAGTATAAGTTATACCCTTAAAGGGCAAAGTTTCGTTAGGATGTCTTTTGACGAGAAGTTTAACTTCTTCTTCTTCTTCTTCTTCTTCTTTGACTACTTTAGTTTTTTTTTTTTTATTATTGACCTCTTCTATCAAAGAACGTTGAGAGAAGACGTGTTTTTTTTTCGCCATTTCGTCAAGAAAAAGTTGAAGTTATCGTGAAAAGCACCGTTAAAAATGTTCGTCTTAAAGAAACAAGTTGTGCGTAAATAATTTTTATCGAGTATTCAATCCAATTGTCTGATTTTCTTTCTTTATTATTATTATTATTATTATAAAAAAATAGAGAATAAAAGAATAGAAATCGTCCAGGTAATTTGGAATAAACCAAAAGGGTTTGTTTTTTTATCTGAATACAACTATTTCTTTTGTTTTCGTTAGAAATAAAATAAAATAAAAATAGTTTGAATTTCAATATTGATAAATGTTTTTTGGAAAAAAAATCTATTTCATATAATATTTTTTGTGTGTATAAAAAAGAAAATATTTGAAATATTGGAAATATTTGAAATAATTTGGAGAGAGAGAGAGCAAAAAAAAAAAAATAGAAGATGAATGAAACGGATAAAATAATTCGTTTTAAAATAGAGATTTTTCTTTTACGAGCTCGAATAGGTCATTTCGATTGGACCATGTACCGCTGGTTGGATGCTGGGGATCGAAGAAATCGTCGGACCGTATAAAGCAGACAAAAGCGAAATAAATAGATAGAAAAGGATAGATAGATAGAGGAATCGGTAACGAACGGATAGAAACAATTCGAACTAACGAGCTTTGGCCTCGACGTGAAGCTGATCGCGCATTTGCTATGGCGAAGGAGGGAAAAAAAAAAAAGAGAAACTGGTAGAAAAATTTCGTTTATCTCATCGATTTATCTTGCTTTAAAAAATTTCCCTCTTTTTCGTTCTTCTTTAATACCAAAAACTCTACAAAATAATACACACACGTGTGTGTTTTTATATGAATATTAATGCATATAAGTGCATACATGAACTGTCATTCACGTACACGTCAACTTAATGTAATAATATCCAATAAAATTGTGTATAATTTTCATTAAAGTGTAATCAGATTAAATTGGGTATACTTTATTCACGTGGTTGCATTGTAATTCTACTTTTTATTCACGTCATTGCATAAGAATGCAATTCAAATTATTTTCCCTCAATTTAAAATATATTTTTATAAATAAACTTCGAGTTATACTCTTTGTATTAAAAGATGATTGTTTAGAAATGAAATAAATTTGTTTTTTGATTAATATTTGTTTGAATGGAAATGAAATGTCTGATTATATTAACCACAATTGGGAGAAAATCTGACATTACTTTTCCCACCACCTAAATTCTTATATAGTAGTCTTGTTTGAGTATTATCAGAGGAACAAATCGACGGATCAGTTTGAGAATTATCCGGTAGCAGTAGGAAAAGCTTTCTTTCGCAATTACCGTGAGGTAAGAAAAAAAAAATAAAAATAAAGAAAAGAATAAAAGAAGGAGGAAGGTTAGCCAACAGAGTCAGGTACTGCAAGATCGAGTACCCTTTTATCCAAAGAGCTGCTGCCATTTAAAAAGAAAAAGAATTTCTTCCAGTGTTCTAGAAATTCTCTAAGAATTCGATCTATCGATTCATCTATCTATCTATCGATTTATCTTTTACAGTCAATCAGTTAATAGTGGAAACAGTAGTAGAACTAACATAATTGGAAAAGTCAATCTTTTGATTTGGATTCCTAATAATAACTCAAAACTTTTATTCTCATTTTTCCTCTATTTTTCTTTTCATTTAATTTTCTTTATATTTTATTTGATTATTAAGAAATCTTATTTTATATATATATTTATTTATTTATTTAATAGAAAATATTTCAAAGATGTTAGATAAATTTGAAAATATTCAAGATAATTAATAAACGTAAAGATGGTTATACTTTTATACTTGTTTGAGATGTATATAAGCATGTATACATGTATGTGATTATTCAATTTGTTAAATGACATTGCCCCTTACGGCATTATATACTCTGAAAGTTCACAACTCGTATAATTCTCATCATAAAAATGTCATAAACCAGTGTTTTTTTTCTTTTTTCTTCTTCTTCTTTTTCTCGAAACGTCACGACGACAACTCTCCTACTGAATAATAAAAATTATGACGTTTCGTGTAGAAAAATAAAATTTATATACAAGTATATATCTGTTTAATAAATCTTTGAAAGAGATTACAACTCACGTCCAAAATTTTGTTAAACGAAAAAATATTTTTTACCTTTTTTTATGTACTCCTTTTCTAGATTAACGACAATGTATGAAGTGTTTTAGAATATTTATTCAAACAAAAAATGAATGAATGAATGAATGAATGAATAAATAAGTGGAAACACCGATTCGAAGAATTTAGGCTGATCATTTTTTATGAGTCATTCTAGTATTTTATATTTTAAATTTTTTGCATATATTCAAAAAAAACAAAACTACATTCTTCTCTCTCACTTTGTGTGTTTGTGTGTGTGTGTTAGATAGAGAAACATTAATTTATATCGAACGACTAGAGAGATTTTTCTCGAATCTGTTAGGAAAAGAAAGAAGAAAAAAGAAGAATTTAATCACAGAAACACATACCGTGAGACTCGTCGCCTAACTACAAATACGTGATTCATATGTATCTCTCCTTTGAAGCGGTCCATTAAGCTAATGGCTTGCTCGTTCGTTCGAGAAATTTACTATTTTCTTCCTATCTAAAAGAACGAGAGATAATTTTAACAAAATACACTGAATGAGAATTATAGGGAAAGGTCGGGAGAAGTTTTTTAAGAAGTAATGTGTAATACCTGAGAAATTAATTATTCAGATTTGTTGTTTTTACAAAATTTTACTTAAATCTTATTTTATACTATTGTATTATTATTCTAAATAAATATATGATATATATTCTTTTAAAAAATTAATTATTTTGTATGTAATAAAATTATATAATATTGTATTATATAATATTATTATGTGTAAATAATGTTAAAATGTAAAGCAAGTCACTCCACTTGGTTGTAAAGCTGGGAAAAATAAAGATTAAATATATATTATTTTATTATGTTAAATTAGAAATTAAAATTTTGTATATATAATATAATATAATAAATATATAGTTTTTGGTTACCTAAATTTTAAATTAATAATTATATATACAATATTATATAATTACATATATAATTATATATATAATAATAATAACTACATATATAATTATATAGTACAATAATAATTATATATATAATAATAATAACTACATATATAATTATATAATATATTAATAATTATATATATAATAATAATAACTACATATATAGTTATATAGTTATATAATATAATAATAATTATATAATATAATAATAATTATATATATAATAATAATAAATACATAAATAATTATATAATATATTAATAATTTAATATATAATAATAATTGATATGTTTGTTGAGATCAATATTTAGAAACTACCAGGTACAATCTTCCACTTTTCTTTTCGCAGAATCGATTAAGTAAGAAAAAAAAAAGAAAAAAGTATAGACGTATGTACAATGTATGAGTATGAGAGCATAGATAAAGGAATCGCCTACGTGCAATAATAATAACATATGTATGCATATATAGGGGATGAGTTGGGTTGCATGCGTGCGAAGAAACGTCGTTGCGTCGCCAGTTTTATTCGATTCTTGGAAAGTTCATCGGCACTTGTCGAACATCGAACTTTTATTATCATTGATCGACAATTTTTTACTCTCTCTCTCTCCTCTTTTTTTTTAATATCACTTCATATCATCTATATTTTCTTTTATTTTGTTAAAAAATCATTACCTTTCTAAACATAAATTATTAACGATAATAATGTACCACTGTTCGATCGAATGAGATAATAGAAAAACTTAAAATTGATATTATAAAACTTTGAAATAAAATGAAAATTATATTACATTAATAATTGTTACCTCAATTCTAATCGTCAACAAAATTCTTACCAAAATTATTCATTGAAAATTAAATTACGAGGATTAAAAATGTCATCAAATATCGATACCCAATTTTTAAAACCTCAAACTCAAAACATTTTCGCTACGTCACACTAATAAAAAAAAAGAAAAGAAAATATGTAAAAAGCAAAGAATTTTCTACGTAAAATAAAATTACGCGTTTAAATTCCGTTTATATCGTACATGCAATAATGGGGTGGAGAAGGGGGAAGAAAAAAAAGAAAATTGGTGGGGTGGTATGTGAAGTGGATTAGGAAAGGGAAATGAACGAATGAATCTAGCAGAGGGAGGAGGGATCGAAGTAAAAAGTCATTTCGCGTGTTAGTTGCAGATCCTCCCCCTAATTCCCATTCCACTTTTCCCTTTTCCCTTTTCCCCCTGGTTCTCCCTGGTTCTCCCTAAAATCGTTATAGCTCGATTATTTCCGTAAACGTAGCTTTTCCGATGACATCCTAGCGTGTTGTACATACCCGTGGAATTAATTGCTAGCTGTGAAGTGCGTTGTCCAGAGAAAGAGAGAGAGAGAAAATTGAAGAGAAAGAGATAGAAGGATAGAGAGTGGAGAGAGGAGAGAGGAGAAGGGAAGTGGGAGAAAAAAAAAATAGGGAATTCCGAGAAAAAGCAAACGACGGTAACGACTGGAACGGGTTTTAATGACATCTACTTAGTTGCTAATTGTCTGGACATTCATTAGGCTCTCAGAAAATGGACAGAGAGATAGAGAGAGTAGAACAAAAGAGGAGAAAAGAGAAAAGGTTGTGCAATAAAAGAGAGAGAGAAAGAGAAAGAGAGAGAATGAGAGGGAATATAAGATTGTATTATTACTAAGAATGGTGGTTATTCGAATTTCAACGACTGTATTATATATAACTAATCGAATTTATTATTTCTATCCATGCTGTGAAATATATTATATATATATTTATTACTAAATAGTATATACATTTATATATACTATTATTATATATTTATATTTATACTATTATTATATATTTATATATAGTTATTACTAATAGTATTTATATTTATTACTAAATATATTTATTACTAAATTATAAATATACTAAATATATAAATATACTGAATATATAAATATACTGAATATATAAATATACTGAATATATATTTATTACTAAATTATAAATATACTAAATATATAAATATACTGAATATATAAATATACTAAATATATAAATATACTAAATATATAAATATACTAAATATATATATATATATATTATATATTAATTATATTATATATATATTTAGTTGTAATATAAAAATAATGAAGGAAAAGAACTATTTATTTTTTACAAATAAAAAAAATAAATAAAAATGAGCAATTAGTTATCGAATGTAACGCTTTAAAAAACAATCTCGATGCAATCTAAATATTAATAATATTGTAATAATAATAATAATAATAATAAATGAAAAATTACATGTTAAAATATACACGATGAAATTTATATTATAATATATGAAATATTACATTTGATATTCGAATTTTACATTTTTAAACATTATTTTATTTTTTATTTTTTTTTCTTTCTTTCTTTCTTTCTTTCTTCCTTTCTTAATGCATTTTTAATTGGTTTTAATTTCTTGTTGTCTTATTTTCTCATTCGGAACATAATAATTATGCTCGTTATCAAGTGCAAGCTACTAATTCGTCGATTCTCGCTGATTAAATTTCAATCTTGTTTGTAACAAGTTCTCGTTATTGTTGTTGTTGTTGCTCATTCTCGTGCACTACTAAGCATGTGTTAGGTATTAAGTATAATTTATTATTCATTAATAAAGGTATTATTATTCCCTCGATGGTTATGAACACCACGCACAGTCTTATATTTTAAACGAAGAAGTTTTCTACCTTTTTTTTTAATCGCTTCTCGTCATCATTTTTTTTCCTCCTTCTTTCTTTTATTTTTATATTTCTAAAGTAAGTTGTTTGGTTAGTGGTATTTTACTTTTAACCAAAAGAATTTTACATTTATTCTTTATTTTGGGGGGGAGAGGGGGAAATTATGAAGAAATTCATTTTAGGAAGAATAAATTATCGATGATACTCGTTATTAGAATAAATTCTTTGCATTATACAATTATTACAACTATCTAGTTAATCATAGGCTTATAATTATTTTCTTATCTTGTTAATTATTTTGTTTCATTTACGTATTACACAGTCTATGTTTTCTTGGATAAAATTTGATTCAATTAACACCTGTTTAATTTTATTCTTCTAATAATAATAAAAACAATATCTTCCCAGTTAACACAAAACGTTAATATGACGTTCGATTTACGTCATTTTTGTTAACTGGGTTCATACTTAAATATATTTCAATCATAATGAAAATCTATAAAAATAACACCACTCTCTTACTCATCCATCCACCCACGTAAGATTAAAAAGTAACTTCGTACAATTTCTAAGAGAATAATGTGATCTTTCCAAGGTCTAGATAGAACAAATTACGTTTCTCGTTATAATCGACTACGAAGAAAAGCGATCGAGCTAAGGAATCAGGATTGGCTGAAGGGAGCAGGTGAAGGAGGATACAAAGGTAGAAAAGGACAGAAAAATAAACTTCGATAAACTCGAATGCGGTCGATCGGGTTTGGGAGTGAAGAGAAAAGCTTGCTGGTAAAAGCTCGGAGAAAGGAAACCAAAAGAAAGAAAAAAAAGAAAAAAAAGGGGGGCAAAAAAACGTCTGAAAGAGGAAATCGTGGAGAAAGGAAAAACTTATTATCGTCCTCCCTTCGGTCGTTCCTCGTGGTTGGTCGTCTTAATATCCCTTCCTGGGATAACAAGAAAAATATTCTTTTTATTTCTTTACGTCGAGATAAGAAAATCGATTTATTATTTTTATTATTATTATTATTAGTATTATTATTATTATTATTGTTATGATTATTTGTAATAAAATATTGCAATATTTGTTTCTATTTTTAAAGATTAAAATAAATTGATTTTAATTATTATCTATTATTATCCAATAAAAATATTATTATTAATTAATTAATAGTTAGAAAAATAAGTAAAATTGCTTTCCCTGTTTTCTGATGAAAAGAAGAGCTTTTCTCTTTTTGTAAACGAACATAGAGTTAACTGTAATTCGTGTCAATGAATTTTTCTTTATCATAAAAATGAATCATAAAGATAATATGGGATAAATAAATAGATAAATAAATAACTAGATAAAGAAGATTAGATAAAGAAATATAAAGATACTGGAGAAATAGATTAACAAGAACCAAAAATAAAAGAAAGTGGAACCAAGACACAGATGGATGTAGAATTACACAGTGTGAGAGAAAAAGAGAGAGAGTGAAAAGAGTAGTTGGTGTGGTAAAGAGAGGGAGAGGATTGTAAGAGGAATAAGGATGAGAGAGAGAGAGAAGATATTATAATTAATTTACACTCGTAGGTCGATTAAGGTGGGCTTTAAAGCAAACTACGCACACAACTGCCCTCCGGATTCCTGGCAATACTAATCGCGTGGAACGAATGTTTCCCATTATGCACTCTCTCTTTCTCTTTCTTGGAGAGAATTACGATCCGCGAAATGATAGTTGGGTAAGGTGGATGTAGAAGGAAACACCCTCCTTGGAAATTGTTTCAACTTGGTAGAAATTCTGTTCCAGAGATCTTGGAGTAACAGGGAGTGGAGGAAAGGATAAAGAAGAGAGATATAATGTGTATAGGGTGTCCTAGAATAATTGGGTTATATTTTAGGGTCGTTGATCTTGGAGTATTCCACGTAAACGATAAAAAAAAATATAAAAAGAAGGAAGGTTCATATTTGGAAATGTTATTCGTTCGTATTGAATCAATTATCTTGATTGTTAAATGGTAACAGGATTTGATTTTAAATGTTATTTTTAGTAATCAGTTCATTTTCATAAATGATATATTTATGTGTGTGTGTATATGTGTGTGTGTATGTTTGAAATAACTTTATTGCCATTTGACAAATACGATTAGACTTTCAGACGTTTCCATATTTTTGCCAATTTATTGCAACAGTGTAGACATCGAATAAAAATATCCAAAATAAGAATGAAGTTTGATATTAAAATGATTTATATTTGAAGATAAATCTCTAAAAAGGTATTACATACTCATTTTAGAACACCTTGTATATGTTTATATGTGAAGATAGAGAGAGAAAGGTGGAAGACCATGTAATCGTGTTGCAGTTATTACATTTGCTAAAATAACAATAGTAATAATAATAATTAAATAATAATAATATTAATAAAATAATATTAATAAAATATTAATAATAATAATAATAATAATAATAATATTGCAAAATGATCGTCTGAGGAAGAGACAAGACGAGAGTGATTAAACGTCGAGCGTCAAACCGAGAAACGTCGTCAGAGTGTAACATATTTGTTTTCATAAGTACACACGTGAGAATGTTTATATGTATGCAAGTGTGTGTGTGTGTGTGTGTGTGTGTGTGTGTGTGTGTTTGTAGCTGTATGTTTGTACAAACTCGTTTCCATAACCGCATTAGAATCCTAACATGTGAGATTCAAGGGAATTCGTGATCGTTTGTTATTCCGTTATTTGGTTAATTTAGAGCTTAAGATGTATGTATACGTATATAAGATATATGTGTTCTTAAAACATATATACGTATGCATATAAAATCAATTTAAGGATTATTTTACATATTCAGTACATATTCAAATATAAATTCAAGTGAGAAAAACAAAAATATCGACTTATTTATTTTCTTAACTTTCTTTTCTTTCTTACAATTACAATACTGCCTTGATATGTAATTTCGAAGCTTACATATACAATGGTGTGGGTAAAGGGGAGGAGGAAAGGATCAGAAGCTATTAAAAATTTAATAATAATAAAAATATTAAGATTGACTTATGGGGAAAGGATTTATATTAGGTGTTGGAATTAACTCGTAGCGTTATACTAAAGATGACATGAGTTTTAAAGTATTCTGTTTTCACCTTCAGAAACAAATTTATCGTAAACCAGCTCTAACAATGGGTAGTATTTTCAATAATGTAATTTTTTCACTTTCATTTCAAATAAATCGTTATTTTTTAATAAAAAAACGCTATGAATTAAATCCAACACCTAATACAAAAAGTATCTTTATATATTTATTTGATTGATGGACAAAAAAATGATGGAAGGATTGTATGCAATCGGTAATTTGAAGGAACATAAAAATTTGTAAATATCGATAAGGGTAAAAGTAGATTTTCGGTTAGGTTTCCAGTATTCGTCGTGAATTTTCGTTCGTTTCTGAGTCACGGTCCATAAAGTATGGGTATTTGAGAGAGAAAGAGAGACACATAGAATTTAACTCCCCCTTTTACCCTTCTACCCTTTCCTCCTACCTCTCTCTTTCTCTCTTTCTCTCTTTCTCTATTTCTGTTTCTCTTACTCACACTTTAGGCACAATGTCGAATTCAGAGAGCGCAATTTCGCGGCTGGGAAATAGGAACATAGGTGTGTGTGTGTGTGTGTGTGTACTTCGGTTACGCTAGTTTGTGTGAAGCTTGTGGCTCGTTTGCCGGTACCGAATTGTGCGGCAACGCCAATCACGATAAATACGCGTAACAGCAGCAACAGCAACAGTAACAGTAACACCATCAAAATACCAAATCGAAATATCACCTACGGTCTGTCGTAGAAATGATTACATTCGTCCCGATCTCAGGCAATAAATTATGTTTAATATTTATTCAACGATAGGGAATAATTTTCATTATTTTATATAGAAACAATAATATCGTTTAATATTCATTTATATTTAGTTAATTATTATATTTATATATAAACGAAAGAAATTTTAATAATCCCATTATTTTCTTTTATTGATTTCAACAAAATTCTGATTAAACGATATAACTAAAATATTGAAATATAAGAACTGATTTTTAATCAAAATTCAATACCCAAAAGTCATTCTTTTTTTTTCAATTATTAATCAATTAACGCTAAATACGATGTATATATGTACATTTAAAAATTCATAATTTCTTTAGGAATATTCATTTAATTTATTTAATAAATTACATTCTTAGATGGTAGTAGACACATCTTGATTTGAAGTCAATTATTTTGAAGTAAGTACATAAGTGAGGTGTAAGAAGATTTACAGAATATAGAGAAGAGAAAGTTGAAGTTAAAGGAATTTTTCATATAAAATTTCAAACTCGTTTAAGTTAGCTTCTAAGGCCTATCAATCGTAATGCAAATGTTTCATTCGCCTATGCGAATTCGAAACGAAACTCTAAAGCCGATTCGTATTCGCTCGAAGTCGTTTTACATATACATAGGATTTTACTGTATATACTATATAGTATATAGTATATACATAGTATAGATACGAACATTGTATATGTATAGTTCGAATTATACGTACAAACTCGAGTGGATATTGGCAATCCATTCGTCGATGATCGTTTAATTGTATAGAAACGAGAGTATCGATTGGTATATGTGTTCGTTTTTTAAATTTTATCGAAAAACTTCACAAAATTTATTTACAATTCTCTCTCTCTCTCTCTCTCTCTCTTTCTTTCTGTCCCTCTTTTTTTTTTTTAGAAATATACACACAGTAAGACCTCGTTTAACGTAGTTCCAGTACTACGCGATAGTATTTCGATTCCCTGAGAAAAATATATAAAAAAACAACTGCATCCTTTTCTTGTGTCACAGTTGATTTATAAGCTGTCATTAACATTACTAGATGTATAAAAATACAAACATAAGATTTTGTTTAATTATAATAAATTCGGTAATTGTTAATTGTCTTACAATGAGTGGAGATTGCAAAGAACAAAACTGATCTTAATGTTAATATAACATATTATTTTTAATATGATGTAATGGAACATAGAGGGAATGTATTCTATATATAAGGAAACCTGTATGTAACTTGTAACATTTGCGTGATAGTGTAACGTTAACGTTAACCATCGATGCATTTTCACGTAGGAAATATACCGAGAATTACGTTTGAATTCAGGGTTCAGTATAGAATTTACTGACCCAACAAAGAACATGTGAATACCTATATATATATATAAATGTAGATTAATGTATATGCATGTACGTGTACGTATATGTGTATGTGTATGTGTATGTGTATGTGTATGTGTATGTGTATGTG
>JACGTP010000034.1:508834-530737 GCA_023678845.1 Mischocyttarus mexicanus | reverse complement strand
ATTATACTGTAATGTTGGAATATTTTAAGGAATCATTACATAATCAATCATGTACATATTTATATAAATCGATAGTATATAAAGAATACAAGTATATGGGAAGTTGGACAACGTAGATTGTCGTTAAAAAGGCATCCTCGAATGCGGAAAGTTACTTTACAAAGCAACCGGTCGTGTCGCGGAAGAAATGCAATCGCACCTTCCTTCCAAAGCATCTACAAGCTAAGAATTGCAACGGATTTCTCTTTCACAGCTGGCTTGCTTGAACGAACGAACGAACGAACGAACGAACGAACTCTTGGCACGTATAAATCGTACGCTCACGTGTGCATCCTGTTGCTGCTGCTGCTGCTGCTGCAGTTGCATTGCTGTGTTGCAGTTTGTTACTTGGTGATATCGTCCGAGTGCGAAAAAGATAGATACGTGAGATCGTACGTGTCCCGTTCGATGTACTTTCAAACAAAGAAAATGAGATAGATGAAAATATCAAGAATTTTATATTGTTTTCAGTATTTCTCAATACACACATTTTAATTAAATATATTACATAAGTGTTTAATATTAAATGATTTTAGATTCTCGGTGTATTAATTTCTACTCGAAAATAATTTCTTATCTTTAATATCGTTTGTGTATTTATTTATACAAAGATAGTGTCAAATTATTCTTTTCTATTATTTCAAAGTGTTTAAATTAATTATACAAATTTTATAGAAACAAGATACGAATATTTTGATCATTTATTCATAGTAATGAAATTTTGATAAATTTAAAGAAATAGATAAAAAATATATTTCTATGTTTATATATAAATTCATTATAAATTTGAACGATGTTTGTTACTTAATATATTTCATCGAAGTTAACAAGAAATTTTATGCCAGTTTTCGACGTTCGTTTAATATATAATAATAATAATTATTATAATAAATATCTTTCTACAACTGTGATACATATCGCAATTAATAAAAGTAATTGACATATATATATATTTTAATTTAACATATAATATTATTTACTACGATATTCGTCCAATTTATATTCAATTTGAATTTATAATAAATTCGAATACTCGTACGTTTCGTTATGTTTTTGTTCCTTTAATTGCAACGTAATATTTATTAATATTAATAAATATTAACTATTGATTTCAACAGAACGTGCACGATATAAATTCATCGGTAAATGTTAAAAGGGTGGGTGGGTTGGTGGATTGCAGAAGGGAAAGAAGGGAGAATAGTGGTAAATGAATACGATTCAATTAAATCATTATAACACAAACTCACATTGTAGATTGTCGTTAAAGTGAACAGGAATTTGTATTCTTAAAAGTTTGAGAATCGATATAATTATCCAAGTTAATTGCATTTCTTACGCGTTTTGCTTATCTCGTAGTGTTTTTATGACGCGTTTTTAAGTATAAAAGCATGAGCGTGTAGGTCAAGCAGATAAAACATTTGTACATTCAAGCCTATCAATGAACATACATAGAATGATAATCTTTACTTTGTCACTTGTTTTTTTTTTTTTTTTGCGAAATATTTCTATACGATTATAAGAAATTTATTCGTCTGTTTTTATCGAAGTTTGATAAGAGAAAGAAAAATTGCATTTCAATGAAAAAGAATAACTGAAAAATAAATTTAATGAACGGTGTAAGAGTAAAAAACGGGTATATAATATTCGTGTATTTTAATTAATTATTGATATTTCAAATGTTTTATTATTATATACAAATAATAATAATAAAGAATAAATCTATCATTTAGGAATATATATTATTATCAAATATCTAAAGAGCAGGAAAAGCTGTGGTTTTTTGAATAATTAAATACCCCAGTAAAGTAGCATTTATAATAAAATTTATCTTTACCTAATTAAAGCTTTTTCACTGCTAATGACGTATAAGTATACTTACTCGTTCGTATTTAATAAATTTATAATGCATATCATATATATATTATTGTATAGTACATGTTATATATTATATAATGCATATTATATACATTATATATATTATATATATAATGCATATTATATATATATATATAATGCATATTATACATATAATGCATATTATATATTATATATATTATATATTATATAATGCATATTATATATATATATATAATTCTATGATATGTATATAACATTATGATAACTAACTATATACTAATTCAAGAAAATAATTCTTAATTATATTATCTCAGAATTCAGTAGACTTTTTTTTATATTATAATTATTTATTTTTAATTTTTTTTATTTTACCTGTTAACTTATTGCATTCGTTATTCTTCAAACAATTCAATTAATCACAAATCCAACAACCTACCTCTCGAACATTATTAAGATCTTTTAGGAGGAAACGTCATGGAAAATTCGCACGAAAATATAATATATCACGTGGACGCGATAAATCACGAAACAATTTCTCTTATAGCCACACACACACACACATACACTATGACATGTGTTACGTGCTGATCTATAGGGTGTAACAGAAAATCTAAACGATTTTTCTTAAGTGAGAAGAAAAAACGAAAAAGAGAACAAATTTCAAAAGATAAATTAGAAAGAGATACGAAAGATAAGAGAAATGTTAGAACCATGTAGAGATAGTTTTACTTGTGAATCGTTCTACAAGATCATATTGTAGATTTAAAAATATTTTGGAAAAAGAGAACGTTTAATGTATTTAACTACGATTAGAATTATGTTTTTTTCTTTCACACGAATTTATAATTAAATTAAATATTTTATTTTATTTCAAATAATATTTATTCATATTTAAATGTAATATTTAAATATTAATAACTACCAATATGATTAATATAAAAATAATTATATAAATAAAATAATACATGTAAGTAAAGTATCTAATGTAAAATGAATTAATCACAAATAAGTATCATTTATAATAGTAATTTTAATTGAAATTTGTATATTCTATAAATCAATAAAGAGACTAAATATGAATCATATGTTCGTGGTAAATCGATAATCTTGTTTTCTCGTGACTCAAGTCAAAGGAGGGCAAATTAGCGATATACAGTTTGTAGAAAGATGAGATAAAACCTTTTCAGATGAAGCTAAACTGTCGTCTTGCGGTACTCTAATCTTTACTAGGAAAAACTAGGGTTAACGTTATCGGTGAAATGAATGCTGGTCAACACGATTACTTCGTTCTTTGCTTCGTGTACACATATACATGCATGTAATACATTACATGTATTACATACATACGTTTATATACACTCACACACATATATAACACAAGCTGGTCAATGCAAGGTGTGCATCGACATAATTTCCAAAATATATGTTGCACAAAAACACTTTTAATACAAAAGTTACATGACTAATATATACTCGTAATACTCAACCATATTTTGCCTTAAAAAATATAATATTCTCTTTAAAAAAAAAATATAAACTTGTCTTTCAAATCTTTGAAACGCCTCCACCAAGAAAAAAAGACCATCTAACTTTTGTATTTAAAATGTATTTTTGTCCACAAGTTGCATAGGTCACCCTGTATACATGTTTTCTTTAGCTGATTCTTTTTCTTCTCTTTCTTCTCTTTCTTCTCTCTATCTTCTTGCATCCGTAACTCATCCTCTAGTCGAAGGTTTAATACCTGGAACATGCGGTACCAAAAGAGATAGCAAACCTTTTCTTTGGTTCAAACACACTCGACCTCGACCTTTTAGATCGTTCTTATCTTTCTTCCCATTCTTCTCTATTCCCCCATTGTGTAACTCGCAAATTATCTATCTTACTCTTCTATATTCTACTTCCTAGAATTCTTGAAACTTTTATCAACGATCTATAACATTATTTAGTATCGTGTAAAATCTTGTATTAAAAAACAAAATTATTTATTATTTTTCTTCTTCGTAAATATAAAAACACGTGCATTTATAAAATAAATTTGTATTTTGTCTTTGTGTATTGATAAAAAGTATAAACTCTTTTTTTATATTTTTATTTCTTGTTTTTGAATTGACAATCGTCAAAATAGTCACAGTAGTCTTTTCACGTCAATATATTGAGTTGATAGTAAAAAAAAAAAATATATATATGTATTGTGAGAAAAATTGAGATCTGCGAATTGAAATTGACAAAAAATCGAGTCATTCTCGATGAAGATCGAAAAAAAGAGGGAAAAAAAAGAAGGATAAAGAGAGAGAGAGAGAGATTCGATTTTCTTTGGATGAAAATCCTAGTTCGATTCTACCTTTTCCTCGATCGAATCAATCCTCACGGCTTTATTGGATCCCTTTTTCGAAAGTTTGTTCTTTTATCTTCCTGTTCGTAGTTTCAACCGTTTTAGAAAGAAAGAGAGAGAGAATGCTACGGATTTTCTCACAAAGATCGATGATGATCTTTTTCATGTAATTTCAGTACGGTTCGATAAATCTTCTTGAAAATATTTTACAAAAAACAAGAAATAAAATAAAAGTAAAAAGAAATAATATAGAAAATTGGTTTTTAAATTGAAAGACAGTGGGTTTGACACTTTTAATCAATTTTTTCATATATTCCAAATATACACGATCCTATAGAATTTTTATTTAAATTCCTATAGAAATAAAAGAAAATAAAATCGTCAAATATAATATTAGATGTTGGAATTAACTCGTAGCGTTATACTAAAGATGACATGAGTTTTAAAGTATTCTGTTTTCACCTTCAGAAACAAATTTATCGTAAACCAGTTCTAACAAGGTTTTATTTTTACGACAAATATTATGTTTTCATTGTTAATAACATCATGTTACTATTATTTAAATATGTTGAGGTTTATCCAAAATAAAGTGTTTTTGTGGGAACGGCACAAAAGAACAAGTTTTTTACATCGTATTGTTACTAGTGATGAAAAGTGGATACATTATGACAATCCTAAGCGTAGAAAATCATGGATTAAGTCCGAACAACCATCATCATCAGTGGCAAAACGCAATATTCATGGATCTAAGCTCCTCCTTTGTATTTGCTGGGATCAACAAGGTGTAGTTTATTATGAATTGTTAAAACCCAATGAAACCATCACTGGGGATCGCTACCGGTTACAATTGATGCGTTTGAGTCGTGCATTGAAGGAAAAACAGCCGGAATGGAGCAAAAGGCACGATAAAGTTATTTTACTGCACGACAATGCTCGAGCTCACGTGGCGAAACCAGTGAAAACATACCTGGAAACATTGAAATGGGAAGTCTTAACCCACCCGCTGTATTCTCCGGAATACTCTTGCCCCTTCGGATTACCACCTGTTTCGATCAATGGCTCATGGTTTATCAGGGGAAAAATTAACATCTTATGAGGATTGTCAAAATTGGATCGATTCATGGATTGCCTCCAAGGACGAAGAGTTTTTTCAAAGGGGTATTCGACAGTTACTTGAAAAATGGGAAAAAGTAGTGCCAAGCGACGATGGGCAGTATTTTCAATAATGTAATTTTTTACGAATTAAATCCAACACCTAATAATTATAATGAAAAAAACTAAAACATATATACACATCGAGATTTTTTATTTCACCAATTTGAAAATTATAAAAAATAAATTATTCTCTCCTTAAATTGTATTTTTTTTCTTTTATGTAAATAACACTGTTAATCTATTCTGTTAATAACTAAATAAATAATATACGACGAGTTTATGAGAAAAATACTCTGGAATAATTCGTGGACATACTCGACGAAGTGAAAATCACTTCTTGGAAGTTCACAGTCCGAGTTAATCTCATTAAAAAGTTTACCGCATTAGCTTACTTGCCCGAACCTCCATTATTTTCTTGCGTATTTACGTTGGAAAGAAAGATAAAAGAGACAGAGAGAGAGAAAGAGAGAGAAAGAGAGAGGAAGAAAGAGAGAGAGAGAGAGAGAGAGAGGTCTTCTAAGTACGTTTTTGCATGAGCTCGCAAAACGATGAGTTAACTTAATCGCACTGTGTCATTGTCACCAAAATTATAGTCGAGTTATGTTGCTACAACTACTACCACTACTAATACGACTACTACTACTACTACTCCTACGTTATATTACGAATCGTTTAGTGGTTTGTTATATACACACACACATATATATTATATGCCAGGTAACCCATCTTCATTTTGATTTAAATCGTAATTAGAATTTAAATACAGCTCGTGTTTTCCGTAACTCCTAATCTCGAAATAAATCTTACTTATATTTTTATTCTTTCTTACGTTATTTACCTTCCTTTTTCTTTTTTTTTTCTTTTATTCGCAAAAAAGATAATCCTCGTCTAAATACAAAGTTGATGAGAGATAATCATGTTAAAACAATTATTCCTATAAAATAATTGTAACTTTACTTGAAATTTAATTAAAAACACATGATTTGTCGGTTGTGTAAACAAAAAATCATAAAATTATTGTAAAAACTTGCTTATTACAATAATAATATTAATAATAATAATACAAGAATTATTCTATGAAAAAGTGAACAAACTATTTGCAATATTTGAGACATTAAGAAAATTCGTAATAAAAACTTTCAACAGAGAAAAAATAATAAATGAATGAATGAACAAATAAATAAAATAAAATAATAAAAAAGGGTGACGTTGAGGGGAGTGTGGATTAAAAAAAAAAAAGGAAAATATAAAAGAATATGAAACTCGTTTGTTCGCGAAAAGACAACGCGTAGATAAGCGGATAAACTTTTTTCGTGGCAATTAGTGAAACGAATTTGGAACAACGACGAGTAGAAGGTCAAAGTTAGGTAGGCAAGCCTTTACATAACCCAACCCCTTGTCAACCTTCACCCCCTGAGAGACTAAAATCCCATTAGAGTGACTTTCATTTTTTTCTTTCTCTTCTTCCAGTTGGAATTTTGTTTCAATGCTGTTTTTTTCCACATTATCATTCATTTGATACAGAAATTTTATTATTCGACAAATTGATGCTGAAAGTGTACTAAACCTGAATGAATCATATGAATTGTTATGGGGTCCTTATGCTAGTTATAATACTGTAAAAAATACTGTAATCATATATTATTTTTACACATTATTGCTACACATTATTGTTATTGATTATGGTCATTACAACTAGTGAGATTATTAAGTTATACTTTACTAATAATATTAAGTTTTATTGTATGTACCCACTTAGTAAATTCAACTTTATAAAGAACATTAAAAATTCATCTTTAAATAGAATAATAAGTGATTGAATTATTTCAAAAGTATATCATTAGATTCAAATTTATTTATTTATCATTACAATCTCAAGATAGAAATAAATTTATCAATTATGTGTACGTGTTTATCCTATTACTCACTGAAATCCTTTCTGTTTCTATCTTTAAACGTTATTTTCGATTCAATATGAAAGGAATGGTAGTAATCTATGGAAACTAGAATAATCTAATCTCCAAGATTATTTTCAATGATTCTTTTGGAACAAAAACAAACTCACCTGAACTCGTAGTTTTCATTTTATGTCTAATTTGATCTAATCTGAAAGATTTCTTTATCACATTAATCTATATTATTAAATTACAATGATAATGAAATAAAATGTATATAAATAAAATACATCAAAGTATAATATGTATTATTCTATTAAACAAACTCGTACTATTTAACTAAAAATACAATAAATAATGTTAAACAAGTATATATTGAGTTAGTCGAAATAGAAATCTATTATTTTATGTTCGAAAGAAATAAACTTAAAAATATAATAATAATAATAATAATAATAATAGAATATAATTTGTATTATTTTAAGCTTGAAATAAACGTAAAAATAATGAATTTCTTCTTCCCCAAATATACATTTTATAATACATATATAAAAAAAAAATCAGCTTAAAATTGTTCTAACAAAAAAACTTGCTTTAAAAACTTTTACAATGAACTCCCTCTCTCTTTTTCTTTATTTTTTATTCTTTTATACCCATAAAGAATATTTCTTAATTAAGTACTCCCCCCCTTTGGGTTTGAGAATATCGTCGAGTAGCAAACTCTCGTTGAGTTCATAAAACTTTGATTCGTTAGAAAATCGATCTTAAGTATATATATATGTATACATACTTTCATGCATACGTGCATATATATATATACATACATTTACATATACATGCATATACGTACGAAGTGATTTATATTTAATGAGGACCGAACTGAAAGTCTATGAGAAAAGATGTACCGGGTGTTTTCTAAAAGTATTCACCCATCTAATTTAGAAGTTGACTAGGATGGATTTGCTTGAACGAATGGGAGCATACACGATGCATCTGTTAGATTCTCACATTCATTAAACATCCGATTGGACTTGTATCCTTAACGTCTATCTAAAATCTATATAATGTATACATATATATATATATAGGTAGGTATATATATGTATGTATTTATGTATGTATTGGTAGGCAGGTAACAGGAGTGTCAAAGATCGATAATCGAGTCAAAAGCTGTTCAACTTTGCTTCGTTGTTTCTACACCCTACCCGTTAGATAGAACGCCTCGATGATTTTCTATCATGTTACCTCTTCTACTTACTCCTAAGACCTCCTACATGTATGTATGTATGTGTATATGTATGTATGTATAAGTAGATGTGTTTAATTTTCGATCGAAGTATGTCGATAAATTACTATTACATTTATTTGATATATTTACTCGATAATTATTTCTATTTTAATATTTAATATTTAGTTGATATGATTGTCTAAGTTTTGAAATAAAATCAAGTAATATATATTGTACAAATTGAAATGAACTTTTGTTAATAAATGAAAAATGAAGTGTAAATAAAGATTATTTGAAATTATAGGAAAATTGAATGAAGGATTAAATGTGTTATTTGTGGATTTGTTAGAATAATAGTAGGAAACTAGTACTCAGGATGATAGTCTCTTGTGAATTGAAAGATCTAGGATCGCACGTGTCTTGGCACCAAGCATTTAGGGTTAAACGTTACTGAAAGGGTTCTTCGTGTACGCGTGACCACAAGTGCCACGTGTCATGTGTCACGTTTATAAGAAAATGCATTTCTAAATCCTAATTGATGAATCCTGGTTATTCGATTAAATAGAAAAGGCTGAAGAAGATAATACAATGAGAAGAAACGTAAACAGATTTTTAATTTTTTATATAAAATAGAAAAAAAAGAGAATGAGAAGAGAGAGAGATAGAGAGAGAGAGAGAAATTCTAACTTCAATAATCTAATCCATGCATCTCCTCTTACGTTGAGAAATTCGATACCCGAATTCTATAGCAGTGATTTAATCTTTGTTAAAACCGCGAAAGTTCGTGCACTGTGAAGGGTTCCTTCCTCTGTGTTCGTCCTTCGAATATTCCGATATTTAGCCACGAATAGTTTAGAAACGTGTGCTACCAAATATTCCAATAAACCGTGTCGTATTTCTAATCTGTTTCAAATTCACGTTTCCCGAATACGAAATGTTGTTTGTTCCAAAGCTAATTCATTAAACAAAACATGAAAAAAATATCATCTTACCCTTCTATCAATTATTCAGAATAAAAATAATAAAATAAATTGTACGTAATAATTGACGTGTAGAATAATAAATCGAATGTAATTTTTTCGTTAGCTGACTCCAAGAAAAAAAAAATACAAATACGATTAAATCGAAGATCTAAATTAACCCACTCTGAACTCTTTTATTTTAGGATTATTATAATAATCGTTAATTCAGTTTCCTCTTTCCTGCATTAATCCCTTTCGAAAGTATTTGGAAAATCGATCGGATAACTTTTTAAATAGTTAAATCGTATCAAGAATTACATTTCGAATAAAACTGATCTATCCTTCGAAACTGAAATGACTCAAATGTGGACATCATGTTGAAATAAAATTTCTACCGTGTGCACTTTTAATGGGAAAAATTAGAGAGAGAGCAAATAAAAACGATAAAATACATGAATTATAAAAGGAAACAACAATAAAAGTAGTCAAATAATAATTATTATTTTTATTAATATCGTAAAGATATTCATCTTTATTTTTTCTCTCCCAATTTAGAATCTCTAAACATGTTTGTATCTATTTGAATTTTGATTTTAAGGAGAGGAGCCTGTTGGATACTTGGGAAAACCATTGCCCACTTTCAAACCTGCATCGCAATTGGTTCCTTTGGGTGATGCTGCAAGGCTATTTTGTGAAGCTTACGTTGGTAAAATAAGACTACCCGATGCTAAAAACTCTGTTATCTGGTCTAAAACTGACAGCAATGTTACTTTATCAACCCATGGTAGGATTGCACAGTATCCAGTATCAAGGTGAGTCTTTTTCCCTATTAAATATAAATCTCTCTTGTATTTATAAAATCAATTAAATTCTAAAAACAATAAATAGGTAAAGTAATTTCAATTATTATATATTATATATTAGAATTATTTTCATTTAATGAAAAGCCTAATCATTGAATCAACTTTTATTATTAAATATACAAAAAACAAAGTTTAAATATTGATTATAATTATCTTTTGATTAATAACATATATATTACAGTTACTATTTTCTAATAATATTAATCTATCTAATATCAAACTCTTCCAAATGTTAAATATTAACACAAAACACGTTACACCAATATTTAAATATTCATCATTTGTGTATGTATATATATACATATCCTACATATGTAAGATCAAGACAAAGAGAATGAATGAAAGAGACAGAGAGAGAGAGAGAGAAAGAAAGAAACAAGGTAAGACGTAAAGTCTCGTATAAGCAATAGTTTATTTTTCTTATCGTTGGAACTGGAGCTATCACCGAGCACGATTCAACGATACTCTAAAATATAGGAGAATATAAAGGAGAAAACTGAGATTGCAAAGTTACGAGCTAGAAATACAGACAGAGAGAGAGAAAGAAAGAGAGAGAAAGAGAGAGAGAGAGAGATGTTAGGGTGGCATTTAGAGGTGCAGTATTGCCTTTATATGCCCTAAAAGCAATAATTCATACGTCCGAGACACACGAAGTTTCAGAGTAGCTAAACTCCTATCGAGTTTATGTAAACGTGCGTGTGGTACATACATACATATATACATATATAACTATTTCTATGTATCTATCTATTATATTTATGTATATATGTATATATGTATATATGTGTGTGTATATATCAGTTTCTATCTCTATATCTCTATATCTTTATCTATGTATCTATGTATCTATGTATCTATGTAATCTATGTAATCTATGTATCTATGTATTTATGTATTTATATATCTATGTGTATGTGTGTGTCTCTCTCTCTCTTTTCATTCGAACCAAGCTTGCCTACCTCAGCTTCCAACGAGTTTCGAACTCCAATCGTGAACGCTTTCGAACGGTTTATAAGCTCCTTCTTGCAGTAGAGATATCGTTTCATAGACGTTTTCCAGTTAATACACCTTCTACTTACAGTTTTATTTGATTTTATTTTATTTGATTTTATTTTATTTTCATCATAATCGATTATTTATCTCTGTTGTCAATTTTCTCCTTTTCTGTACTCATCAATTTGTTTCTTTTATTTTTTTTTTAAAGTCATAAGTATCAGATTATATGTAAAAGAGAGATATATGTTTCTGAAATATAGCTTTTATAATTTTACAATATCTATGATTCCGTTCTATTTTTTTTATGCTAATAAGAGAAACATAAAGAAATATTCATACTGCATGACAGTTCAATTTTCAGAGTATTACCACGTGCTTGACGCACTTACGTTACGTCACTGTCGTAAACATTTACAAGAGAGTTCTGTTGAAGACGTGTACTGACTGTTTAGTTACATAAAGGGTATATTACGAGAATATATCTACTCAAAATCACCCACCACCTCATGTATTATAATAAAGTTTAGTTTCTACGTTTACGACTTTGATTTATTTTTTTTTTAATTAATTTTCAATTGTATACTTTATTATATCTTTTTATTTTCTCATGGTATTATTAAATTAACGATTTGGTATAAGATTTGAATAAAATGTATTGAAATTTTGTATCATTTTATGCCAATTAGATTTGAAATCAACCCAACACGTTCATTCATTCATTGAATAATTTATTAATCAACAAAAATTCGACCAAATTAGAATTCTATTTTTCTGTATTAATATTTTTTATTCGAAAAACCTTTCTCTCTCCTATTGTTAATAAATTCATGAAAAGAAAATAAAAGAAAAGAGTAAAATAAATTTCTTTTTCTATTTACTTTTATAGAAGAACAATGTTGAAAAATATCTTGCGAATTCTCGCATCCTTTTCCCGATTGTTTTTAAGCTTTCGTGGGAAAAAGTTGCGGACAATGCAAGAAGAGTCTTTCTTCTTCTCACTCACTCGTCCACAGTTGAAGAGTTACGAAAATAAAAATAAAAATGAACGAAAACTAAAAGAAAGAAGGAAAAAAACAAAATATACAAACGAAGAAAGAAAGTAGTAGTCGATTCAACGAGGTCGGGGATCGAGAAAATGTGAGATAAAAAAAAAATAAAAAGAGAGAAAGAGAGAGAGAGAAGAGAGAGAGTCATAGAAAAATAAAAAATTTATTTAAAAAAACTCACCCAAAAAAATTATCCTGAAACTTTTCGAGCAGAAGAAGTTACACGTTGTTACTCGAAATTCCAACCACTGGAAGATAATGGACCAGTATTTATTTTTTAATTAAAATTTCTTTACAAAAAGAATAAAAAAAAAGAAATATTGATTAAAAAGATAATCTCGAGAATGATTGATAAGAAATAGTTATTGATCATCGGTGGTATTCTTTCGAAGAAACAAATCCTTTCGATTCTTTTAGCCGAGAATCAAATCAAGTAGAATGAACGAATAAACGAAAGGCTGCACGCTTAGGGTCGGTTGTCCCGGACGGGAACGATTAGCTTGTTTTTTGCTATTTCCAACACGAAACTCCATTATACGCGTAATAACACTGAGACAAAACTTTTCTTCTTGGTTGCAGCAGAAGAAAATAAAAACGAAAAGAAGAAAATAAAACGGATAGAAGATAATGTGAGATAGATAGATAAATAGATAGATGGTTAAAGAAAACAGACAGAGATAGAGAAACTATTCTTACCAAGAACGAACTAACTTGAAAGAAAGAGAGAGAGAAAGAGAGAGAGAGAGAGAGAGTGAGAGAGAAGAAGAAGGAGACAAAAGTTTCAAGCAAGAAACACGCGGGAATCTTTCCGTGGTTCGTCATTACTCTAATGATACCTCTCTCTTTCTTTCTCTCTTTCTTTCTCTCTCTTTCTCTCTTTCTTTCGATCAACTCGAGCAGCAGTTGCTTCCTTTTTCGAGAACCGCTTCGTGCTCCCCTTTTCTTTATCCTTTTTACCACAACTGTGACTCTCTACAACGTGTTTACTACACAACTTACAATCTTACACTCACTGTGTTATTTCAACATTATACTATTCGTTCGAGAAAAAATAATATAATAAATTAATATTGGTGATTAGAATTTAAGAGAAAGTATTATCTATATATTAAGAGAAAATAATATATATATATATGTAATTAATTTGTACTATATAATATCGAAAACGTGTTGTTGAAGAAATGAGTTGTCAAGTATGGAACGAAGCAAATTCTCAATTCAATTACGTGCACCTTTTGCTCCATTTTATACTTTACCATACAATCTAATAAAAATCGCTAATTTTCTATCGTGTAATATCGAAAACGTGGTTTACGAATACCGTGTAATATCGAAAAAGTGTTGTTGAAGAAACGAGTTGTCACCTTTTGCTCCATTTCATACTTTACAACCTAATAATAATCGCTAATTTTTTACCGTGTAATATCTAAGACGTGTTTTACGAATACCGTGTTAAACGAGGGACGTCTGTATGTATATATATATATATATATGTAGATGTTATTCACTTCTCGTGAGTTCGAATATCGTCGATCTCGTTTAATCCTGACTCGACCCAGCTTCGCTTAGAATATGAGAAGTCTGATGGACCACCCATGACTCTTTCTTTCTCTTTCTCATACTCTCTCTCTCTCTTTCTCTCTCTCTTTCTCTCTCTCTTTCTCTGTCTCTCTTATGGGAACATCTCTTTTATTCTATTTTCGCGTTCACTCTGTCTGTCTCTGTTTATCTCTTCGTTGGTTCTTGGCTCAGTTAAAGCGAGCTATCTCAGCACAGTGATCGCACCGAACAACAAAAGAATAGAAAAAGAAGGAAGAAAGGACAAGCAAGGATAGAGAGAAAGAGAGAGAAAGAGAGAGAGAGAAGCTCGTGACCTAAGAGACATATCCTGATCCTTCTTCCCTCTTGTTTCTCCTTCCGCTCTAATCCAAACCTTTTGTTCCTTGCTCTCCTGTATCCTTCCCTTTTTCATTTTCTTATTTTTCTCTCGATCTTTCTACTTTCAAAGTAAATCCTGTCCCCTTTGATCAGCAACGGAAATGTTCCAGTAATATTATAATAATAATCTATGATATATCTTTGAGTAGATATGTGTGTGTGTTTAAAAAAAAAGAAAATGAATGGACAATGAAGTATAGGTGAAAGTTTTGAATAAGGGATATAATTTAAAGAAAATCTTAACAGGTTTTTTGATTTGATTATTGTTTATTTTTATTTATTTACACGTATCGATCCTAGATCTTTTTACATTTTCACTTTACTCAATCTTTTCGCTTTTATATATTAAACCCTTGCTAATTACTAGATGAAAGAACTGAAGAAAGATGAAAGATCGAAAGATTTAAACTATTAAGAAAGAAAGAGAATTAAAGCAATAGAGAAAAGTGCTTATTTTTGTAGGACTCCCTTTACCAACGTGACGAAAAAAATTTCGCTGACGTTTTAGATCTTGAAAACCCTCTTTTCGCGTTTTCTCGTGGTGAAAACGAGATGGTTCCAGGTGGACGGTTGGAAAGTGGTCTATCCATCTTTCGAAAGATGAAAAAAGGCTATACGTGTGCATGTGTATATATGTGTGTGTGTGTGTGTGTGTGTATGGGAGAAAGAGAGAAAGAGAGAGAAGGTTTAAACATAATCTTTTTTCTCTTTTTGACACATACAAGGATACGTTGAAAAAGGATAGAGCATAATGAAACCTTATGAGCTTAAGTGCAATTGCTATTACTTACTCTATCACTCTTATACTCTCTTATTCTCATTCTCTCGTACTTTATCTTCTACACTTAACTCACTTTTTTTCAAGTAGAAAAAAATAACGACGAAGTCTTTGCCCAGAGCTTGACAAATATTCACCATCTTGGAGTTTGCTGAGCTCGACCAACCTCGAACAAATTTTTATGATATTAACTGAATTAAATTATTGTTATAATTGTTTCGATAAGAGCTACGAACCGAATGTCGTTACTGGACCGAAATATTAATTAAAAATTATGTTAAAAATTTCACTTCTTTCAGATAAATATTCTGTTAGATTTATAGACGTGTATTCACGCACATACGCTTAGAATAAGATTTTCTAGAAGTGGTGTTAGTGTAACGAGAATTAAATTTGAAATAAATAGAATTAATCCCCTTCGATAAACAAGTAAATAACTTTCGAAAAAAAAACTTTTATAGATGATATCGAGCCAGTCTAACGGTGGATTTCAAGGAGGAAGGTACGCAGAACTAATACTTATTACATTTAAATTATAATATTTAATTCTTTCGATTTATTAATAATTATTTAGCACATGTCTATTATTTTAATGCAGTCTTCTTATATTTAACAATGTTCTAACACGTATACATTGATTTAAACATTACATTCTTTCTAACGTAATTCAAAATATAAAAGAATATCGATATATTTTTATTTTATATATTATCAGATTTAAATTAAATCGTTGTTATTTCATTATTTTATTCGGATGTTGCAATAATCAAGATTTTCACATCCCTCCTGGATCTTTAGAAGCGGTTACCTCCTCGTGGTTAGACCTGGGCACTGGTATTTTGTACTTTAGCACTGGTATTACGTACGTATGGAAGAATTTTTAAATAATCGATTTAATAAAAACAAATCATTCATTAATATACTTATTGATTATCTAAATATTAAGAAATAAAATAAAAATCTTTCATTAGAAATAGAAAAGAGCTGTTCAAAAGTAGGTCACTGGTAAGAAAAATAGGTCAGCGATACAGAAGTAGGTCAACGATATTGAAGTAGGTCAGCTGTACAAAAACATAGTAATAATCCCATACGTACTGAATGTATAGAAAGATAGGCGAAAGTATTCGTTCGAGTTAAACTAGCTTAACATCGGTACTGTTTATATCTCTCGGTTAATTCTAGGAAATTCGTTAAATATGAAATACACATAGAAAAACATTCCTTAATTACCGGCTTAGTTGAATGTTCAATCTTTTGTTTACGTTCGTCTTTCTCCGTCACTCTTCGGCCGGTGTCGACTACCGAACGTTGTCATCTCGTTGTTAGATTTGTTATTAACCTTCGTGTATGTTCGGTAATTGTCGATTGTATTCGTAATTACTTTTCGTAATAATCGTTAGTCTTCTTCGAGCGTCGGAAGGAATAACAAGGATATTATTTAAAGTATGTCAATTATTTCGTGTCGCGTGTACGTGTGTGCGTGTGAGTGTATTCTTCCTATGCATATATAAGCGAGTGTGTGTAGTGTTGAAAAGTGATATATACATATATGGATACCTGCACTTATGGATATGGATTATGCTGCATTGGATATAAGAACAAAGTACATCTAAGGTAGTTGAGACTATAATTTTAAATTATTTAATCATTTGACCACGCGTTTTAAGTTTAGTGTGTTAAACATATTAAATTAATTTTATAAATTATATAAATAGATTAAAATAATATATTTAAAGCTATTAGATTCGTACCCTAAACGTGTAATTAAATTATTTCATATAAAATAATTAAAATAAATTTCTATTTGATTAATCAAATAACTTTAACGTTAAATTAAAATATGAATTATTTTCAATTTAAAAATCTGACAGGTAATCGTAACGTTATAGAATTTTTTATCCTGATACATTGTATATACGTGTGTCCACAATTTGCACGAGTAACTTTAACTAAATCCACATATCTGCATTTATAGAATTGAAAAGAATTTAAAAAATATGATCTCGTGTTAGTTTTATTTCACAATAATGCATAATCAATTACATCTCGGCAAGTGACATGTCTCTTTATTGTAAAATACTATAAACAAAGTTCTATACAATTGGAAGATAAGAATTTGACAACTATCTTGGTTTGATTATATTAAATCCTACTTGGAAAATTTCAATTTGACTTTGTCGAAGTGTCTCAGCAGAGAGAGAGTGTTCACTTTAACAGGATTTCCTTTGAAGAATTTTTAAAGCAGATTGGTTTGATCTCACCTCTTTCCTCCCTCTCTCTTTCCCTTTTTCTATGTACAAAACTAGAAAAGATGTAACAAGAGTGAGTGAGAGAAAGAGAGACAGAGAAAGAGTATGGGATGAGAAAAGAATAAAAGCTCGATAGGAGAAAATCGAAAGGATGCAAATAATATTTCTGGAAAGCCTTCTTCACCAAGGATGTATCTCTGGTATTGTAAAATATCGAAAATCGAGGTAGAGGACCTCTTTCCAAATGCCATATACATACACATAGCTATTCTTACATATATACATAAATACTAGGAGTACTCTACAGGGTGTTCTTATATTTATTAAATATAAAAATTCAAATACTTTCTTTCTGTGAATATAAATCAAAGTTAAATATCGTACAAGCTTAATAATTCAATACTCGTTTTGTATTTTTTTAGTTCAATAATAAATAGAAAATAACAAACTATCAGTTAGACAATTAAAATCAATTCTATAAACAACATACAAGGTATTAGATATTATAATAAAACGTTACCTTAACTTCTTATAAATAATAATAACCCATATATTTGAATTTGTTGTTGTTCCTGTATAAACTTATATCATTTTAGGATTAAATTTACATTAAAATAACTTTCTAGTATGTATATTTTGCTAAGGTTTGAGTTTACATTAGGTTCAAATTTGCAACACCCTATGTATTTCCCTCTCTCTCTCTCTCTCTTTCTCTCTCTCTCTTTCTGTGTTACTCTCTCGATAGGAAAAGGCATAGTCAATCGATACAGGAATACTCCCGGAGCGATTTAAAAATTCCTTATAGAAAAAGCATGGCCTTTTTTCTTAGGGTTTATCGTTATCGTCTAAACGAACGTCACCAGGTGTTGCTTACCGAGCCGCGAAAAGGGACGTTCGTCCACCCATGAAATCCAATTTCGTCGCTTAGCCAAACCTTTTTTTTTTCTCCTATGTACTCATATAAACCCTATTCCCATAGAATATGAACATACCACCAATATCACCAACATCACCACCATCATCTTTATGGTATTGTTTATTACACTCTATTCTCATTTTATTATTTGTCTTTACTTTTATTTTTTATTATTATTATCAATAATAATATCAATCATTTTTTTATATTTATTTAATTATATATTGTATAATGCATACATTATTATTATTATTATTATTAATAATAATTATTATTATTCTTATTATTAGATTGTATGTGTCTTTGCAGTAGATTGGAAACTAGTATTTAAATTAATTTTTTATTCTGATTATTGAATTTTATAATAAAATAAATTAACGAAAAGTGTCATTTCAGTGTAACAGAAATTATAAACTCGAAATTAATTAAACAAATTAGTTTAGATTTTTATTAAAACACGTTGATTTAAGTCATTTTAAATTGATCATTCACTATAGAAATTTGTATCAAATCTCAATTTTTTTCCAGCAACATATTTATATTTATATTATTATTATTATTATTATTATCATCTTATAAGGATAACTCGGTTATAATTATTTTTTTCTTTTCATCCTTCTCTCTCTCTTTTTTATTTTTTTTTTTTTTTAATTAGTGGGCGTAACTCGAGCTCAACGTTCGTAACCATCGAGATAAAAACTTGTTACTTTTTTTCTTTTTGTTCTTTCCTTCTTTCGCGTTCCTTACCTCTTTCTACATTCTTCTTTCAACCTCATAGCGAAAAAGGAAAAGTGAGATCTTTCAATCTTTGAATAAGATCTCGGTCGAAACGATTATTGCAATTATTATTATTTTTTTTTCAACAGTAAAATAAATCTATATTACTCTGGTGTAATATATCAATGTGTATGTGTGTGTGTGTGTGTGTGTGTATGTGTGTTTTCACGTAATACTCACATATGTTAGAATAAAATCATACAAGAGTTTTTTTAATTAGATTGATCGAATGAATTCAATAATTTAGTTATCCTACTTCTTGTATTTTTGTTTCATACTTTAATCTTTTTTTTCTTTAATATTAATTAATAGGATTTGTTAGGAAAAAGTAATCGAGAAACGAATAATCCCATCAACGACAAAAGACAAATTTTAATCAATATTTTTTCTATAGGAAACCATTAATATAAAAATATCCAAAGTATCAGATGTTTTACATTGTTCTAATGGGAGAGATTCAATAGATTAATATTGTTCTTGTTTTTCTTATTTAATTAATCAATCAATCGTTCGTTCGTTCGTTTCTATAAAGAGCAAATTCGTTAATAAAAAGAATCGAATAACGTGTAACTAAAAGAGGAAAAAACAAAAGGTTTTAGACACGTCGTATAGAAGGAAAATTAACGAGGGTAGAATTTAGTGTGCATAATCACTACAAAAAAAAAAAATTACAAAAAGCAAGAGAGAGAGATGGAAAACAAAAGAAAGATCTCGTCACTTGTAAAGATTACGAACAACGGAGTAGAATCGTTTTTCGCGCAAACGAGGGAATATCGATCATGGGGTTGAAACTAACGGTGAGGTGGGGGGGGTACACGAGGGATGTGTAGTGTGTCTCTGCCGAATAAAAAAAAAAAAAAACTGAGAAATAAGAAGAAGAAAATACGAATGGTGGACAGAGGAAGAGAAAGGGGGATTGGAAAGGGGTTTGAGAAAAATGGTTACGATGTTGGAAAGAAGCCCGAAGATAAAAAAAACCAGATACCCGATGAAGTTTCGAAGTAGGAGAATGAGAGAGACAGAAATACTGCAATTGTGAATGTGTGTGTATGTGTATGTGTGTGTGTGTGTAAGAAAAGCGAATAACCAACTAGCAACCAACCTTTATACATGTGTGTGTGTCTTTGTGTGTGTGTGTCTTTGTGTGTGTGTGTCTTTGTGTGTGTGTGTGTATGCATGTATAGGTGACAGAGAGAGAGAGAGAGAGAAAAAAAGAAATAAAAAAATAGTGAACCCCTCCTCCCTTTTTTTCCTTCCCTTCAATGCAATTACTGGTACGATGACCTAGTTTTACACGGTGCATTAATTGTAACGCTCTGTAGAAATTTTTTCTTTCTCTCGTTGGCACGTATGGAATGTAAAAGGTCGAAGGTGGAACAAGAGAAGGAAAACGCCATTGAATTCGAAAAAAACAAAGAGAGTAAAAAGAATGATATCGTTTCTAAAAATCCGATGACGACAGCAGCAATAGCAGCAAGAGCCATTTTACTCGAAGAATTTTTCATCGTTTTTTTAATTCTTCTCTCTTTCCCTTCCCCCTTCTTCCCTAATTCTTATCAGTTTATTTTATATTTACATAGTATCAAAAAAATTTTTAAGTAATGATTACTATCATTCTCTTTCTCTCACAGACACTCATGATTTTTTATACAGTAATTATAATATAGAGTATAAAATACAGTAGTAACTGTATATTCTGATTAGCATAGTCATCTAACGAAGAGGAAACTTCCGATCGGCGTAACAAAGGCCTTGGGAAAAGCTGTTCGCGCGAACACGATTAAATTTGATTAGATTCGATCGAAAGGAACAAAGAGGGTGGGTGATTTCAAGGGTGGTGGTGTAGGAGTTGAAGTAGTAATGGTAGTGGTGAGGTAGAAAACGACTGAATAACTGAAGCAGAAACTATTGAAAATTTGGTAGTACTCGAGAAAGAACAATTCATCGTAAAGTGATTTCATTCGAAAGAGCTGTTACTATACATGTGCATGTGTATTTTATATGAACATCGTATAACATTTGTATATATGTATATATATGTATATATATGTATATATGTTTCCTCTCTTCTTTTTATCACGGTACTACACCACCATGAATGACCCGATGAATTTACTTCTATATGTATAAATGTGCACCTATGTGTGTGTATATGTGTCTGTGTGTGTGTGTATAACAGTTTGAAATTCTATTTCGTTGAACGATCACTCTTCTCACGTAGAAAAAAAAATATATATATGTTTGTTCATGTAGGAATAGAAGGTGGGGTGGGGGGGTTATTTGCGTACGAATCGATCAAAAGCGTCCGTGTACTAATGTAATTTCATCAATACCGAAAACGAACGATACATTCATGCCGAAGCAATGGTTTGTGTACGATTTACAAGATTAAATTAGTGTATTATTGAACGATGAGACTATATATTTTGGTCTTCCGTTATATCGTGTTTTAAAGGGTACACCTGCACGAATTGCTCGTAACGTGTGACACTATGAAAAACGTTTTCGATCACGTACCATTCATTATAACAAAAACGTTCCTTCTATACTATGTGTGTTAAATGGATTATATTCAACGAATACATCACGAAATACTGTTTTCAATACCAACCCCACCACCTGTGTACAGAGGTTGAATCATTGCTGTTGCATAAAATGATCATTCCTTTTTTTTTTTTTTATTCAAAAAATTATTATACATGGAGGATTTTGTATCTATAAATTTGTAGATTAAATTTATAAAATTAATTTGATGCCTTGTTTTTCTTCACTTTTCTTTTCAAAGCTAATTTTTTGTTCAAATCTTAGAAAACCCAAATCCTGGATTAACATATTATAATAATAATAATAATTTGAATATGAAATATTGTGG